>WSXT02111988.1:0-11168 GCA_011762715.2 Neuroterus valhalla
GGAGGGGGGAGGTAAAAAGTGGCAAAAATTGGACCACGTGGTTTTTGGATGCCCCCATATGAGTAAATAAACTTTTTAGAGGTATTGTTTTCCCCGACAAAATTCTTTTTCGATTTTTTTTCTTATGCATCAATAACAAAAGTTATTGGCGAAAAACCGATCGTTGAAAACGTAAATGTTTTGATAGGAGAAATCTTCATTGTTGAAAAATCGAATGTTTCGCAGGGAAGTCGTCGTTTTTGTTGGAAAATCGAACTATTTTGTAGAAGTTTCAATTCTCAATGACTGAAAAATCTTTTTCTTGTTTAAAATAGATCTCTTTTCGTAGTTTCTTAATCTTCTCCAATTGATTATTTCAAAAATTTTTAAGAAATCACATTCTTTCTTTGTTAGAAAATCCAAATATACCATGAAAAATGCGTCTTCTCAGCTTCAACATTCCAAAATTCTATTAAAATTCTTCTTCTTTCGGCTTGAAAAGTTCGTTTTGACAAGAAAACTAAATATTTTGTCGAAATTTGTTCACAGCCTAAGAGGAAAACCTTTTTTTCGGTAAAAATTCAAATTTTTTTTTTCAGGATTCAAGAATTTTCCATCGCTGAAAGATCTCTCTCGGTTAAAAATTTGTCTCTTCTGGTAGGAATTTTATCTGTTCAAGTTGAAATTGCAAATGTTTTTTTTGACAATCACTCAGGCTGTTCACGTTGAAAATCTAACTATTTTGTGTCAAACTAGTGTTTTAGTAAACAATCTACTTTCTCCCGAAACCCCATCACCCTATTTCTGCTAAAAACAAACTTTTTCTGTTCGAAAACTAAACTTAATAGCTGAAAATTCGTTTTCCTCAAGTAGCAATTAATTTATCCCATGTTATGTGAAAAATAGATGTGTTCCATTGATATATTGAAGTACTAAGTAGTAAATTGATATATTCTCTGAAAAATTCGTCTTTTGGCTAGAAAACTTATCCCTATAAGCATAAATTGAATCCTCGTAGTTGAAACATAGTTGTGTATTAATAGTAATGTGAAAAGAACAGTTCATCTTGGATAATTTTTTCCCAGTGATGAAAATGTTAAATTTTGTCACTTCAAGAAATACGAACTTGAGAAAGGTCCCAAAAATTAATGAATAATAAATAAACTCTCTGCTTGATTTTTCGCATTCTTCGAAGCTTATAGTCTGGCCCCTTTTTATAAATATAATAACGTAAGGTTTCAAAAGTCTTATTTGCCACAATTAAATCGATCAGTTCAGTTCTGTCTCTCTTGATAAGCAGAGCACATCTTCAAATTATTAAGTAGTTTACGATTCCATTACCCCATCAGAAGAGAAATGGAGTCTTCGTTTAATCCAGAAGTGTCCAACACGTGAGCGACGCTGTTAATAACTGTCACTCGTCAATCCCCTCTCTTGCCACCTTTGGTGCGTTCATGGGGCGACCGGGCTGTGTGAACATCGCGCGCAAGTAGACGTGGTCAGGCGTAGTCAGACGGAGCCCGTAGCGGGCCGAGGAGAGAATTCTTGATGAAGCGCTTGGAGAAGGGGAAGGAAGGAGGAACGCGCGAACTTTGCGTTGGACACTCCTGGTTTAATCATTTATTATTACGGGTAATAGTACAGTCAATCTGTTACAAAAAGGAAATAGTTTGGAAGTCCTTCTCACAAAAAAATTATTTATTCAGTCTAGAGTGAAGATTTATTATGTACCCACACTAGCCTTGCCCTCGTGGGAAACAATGGGAAATCTAAAGTGACAGGTTTTTCACGCTATAACTCATGAACGGTAAGGAAGACAAGAAAAGTTTTTTGATATATTTTGTAGGTTCTTTTGAGGCGAACAAGAGTTTTATGGTATTTTTTCACACAAAATTTGACAGATTGACTGTACTATAAATGTAACAAAACTACAATCTTTAGAACCTAAATATCCATGAATTATTCGTAATAACTTATCATGTACAACAAACTATGATTTTTTCATATTCATCATATTCTCAATTACAAAATTTCGACTGGGTCTAGTGCATACTCTCGCTCAAAGTTGGAGTAGTAGATCCCAGCCTGGCCGTAGTCATCGCGGGAGCAGAAAGCGGAATATTCCTATCGAGAAAAAATCTGCCCGCTGCGTGGGCACATCCTCATCACGTGCTGCGCGCGCGGCTCGCTTCGCTCACAATTTCGAGCGCGCCTAGGGCACGCATCTTTCAGATCTCGAGCTTCGCGCTCGATGGTCATCTCACCTCGCGCTCCGCGCTCGGTTATGAATTAACCTCGCGCTACGCGCTCAGAATTTGTACCTCCTTACAGTTGTATATAAAGCTTGAGAAACTCAAAAGCGAAATGTCGACTACTATAATTGTTGAGTGTGAATTCTCTTTTCTTAAAGCTTCTCCGGCTTTAACGAATACATTCTCATCGCGAGGCTCGTGCTGCGAACTCGATCAAAGTTTGTCCAAAGCGGTGCAGAAGTTTTGTTGACTAATTTTTTTACATGTTGTGTAGTTTTTCTAAAAATTTAATTTTTCGATTTTTAATTTTATTTTTTTACGATTGAAACAAAAACAACGCGCCCAATAAGGAAAATTATAACAAACATACAGATATTTTTCGGGTGAATAACTTTTCTCTATCAATCTCGTGTGTTAGCCTTAGTCATTTTTTCAAAAATTTTATTATTTCATTTTTAGAGTTATTTTTCCTGATCGGAATGAATTTATTTTATGGCTTTTTATAAGCGAAAACTACTTGTTCTATCAAAAAGTTAATTTTACCAAATTTGTAGATCTTTTTTTGGTGCACAAATTATGTTCATATATATTTTCCCGTAGCTTGCATAGTTTGACGAAAAAATGAATCTATCTATTACATTCTCATCATAATGAGAAGGTTTGTTTTATGTGAAAATTTACTTTAGTGGAATTTGTGAAATCTTCACGTTTTGAGACCTCCAGATTCCGGAAAAGTAGTTTTTACTTTGGTGTCTGTCTGTCTGTTGTCGTCATCGTCGTTGTCGTTGGTGTCTGTGTAATCGATAACTTTCGAAAGAATGATCATATTTGATTGTGCTTCGGCACACTTTTTGTAAAACCGGGAAAGAAAGGAGGATTTCGTTAACCAGGTATTTTGGATAAAAAATCGAAGGGGGGAACATTTTGAACATTTTTTTTTACTTTTTTTCCAAGACTTAGAAATTTTAACTACAATTCCCTGTAGCACGTAAAAAGTGAATCAATTTATTCCTTTCATTTTTTTCAATAAGAAAAAAATTGTCAGAGTTGTGAAATTTCCAAAATTCAAAATTATAAACGAAAATAAGAATTTTTAGCCAAATAAAGCAAGATTGGGAGCCTTGAAAGATGGTGAATACAACTTTTTGGATTTTCTTAGAAAATCGAAAATTCCCATTTTGATCGCACAAAAAAAAATGGAAAGAAAATCTGCCCGACGCGCGGGCACATTCTCATCGCGCGCAACTCGCAAGTTTGTGCGCGCCTGGGGCGCGCGTCTTTCTGATCTCGCGCTTTGCGCTTGATGGTAATCTCACCTCGCGCTACGCGCTCGGCCTTTGTACCTCCCTGCAGTTGTATATAAAGCTCGTTAAACTCAAAAGCGAAATGTCGACTACTCTAATTTAATTAGTGTGAATTCTCTTTTGTTGAAGCTTCTTCTCCGGTTTTAACGAATACCTTCTCATCGCGTGTCTCATGCTGCGCACTCAATCAAAGTTTGTCAAAAGCGGTAGAGAAGTTTTGTTACCTAATTTTCTTCACACGTTGTGTAGTTTTTCTAGAAGATCCATTTTTTTATTTTTAATTTTATTTTTCACGATTTAAAAAAAACTACACGTCCAATGGGAAAAGTTATAACGAATTTAAGATATTTTTCGAGTCAATAACTCTTTTCCATCAATCTTCTGTGTTAGCCTTAGTATTCTTTTTAAGAAATTTTATTATTTCATTTTTATAGTTATTTTTTCTGATGGAAATGAATTCATTTTATGGTTATTTATAAATGGAGCAAAAACTACTTTCTTATCAAGAAGTTATTTTACCAAATTTATAGAGCATTTTGAAAACTTTTTTCGATTTTTTTTCCGAGACTCAAAAATTATAAGTACAATATAGCACGGGAAGAATGGAACAATTTATCCAAATCATTATTTCGAGAAAGACAAAATTTTCAGAGTTATGGTATTTTTATAATTCTAAAATATAAAAGAAAATGAGAATTTTTGGTCAAATAAAGCAAGATTGAAAAGAAAGCCCGAGAAAAAAATGTTTTGTTTTTGGAAGTCCTACAAGAACGTGAGTACAACTTTTTGAATTTTCTTAAAAAATTGAAAATTCCTATTTTGATTGCACAAAAAATAATGAAAACAAATCTGTGAACTCGATAACTTTCGAAAGAATGATCATATTCGGCCGTGCTTTCGCACCCATTTTGAGGGACCAAAAAGACAAGTCGAGTTCGTTAACCAGCTTTTTTGGATGAAAAATCAAAGAGGGGGACAATTTTGGAAATTTTTTTTGACTTTTTTTCCCAGGACTTTGAAATCGTAATAAACAGAGTTGCGGCATTTCCAAAATTCGGGAATATAAACGAAAATAAGAATTTTCAGCCAAACAACTCAAAATATGGAAAAAGTTTGAAGACAAAAATGTTTGTTTTTGGAAGCCCTCCAAGATGATCTTCACGACTTTTCGAGTTTCCTCGAAAAATCGAAAATTCAAATTTTGGTCGCACGAAAAATACTGAAAAAGAGAAAGATAAATTTTTTGGTCAAATTTTGCAATGTACCTACGACGACGACGACACTACTTTTTCGGAATCAGGGTGTCTCAGAACGTGGAGATTTCATATATTCCGCGAAAGTGAATTTTCACATAAAACCAATACCTCCTCATCATGATGGGAAATGTAAAAAAAACAGCTATTCATACATAATTAGGAAACTAAAAGATTTATCGATTTTCAAATTGAGAGAAACAGATGCAACATTAAAACCGGAATGAAAATGTGTATTTTCGAGATTTGAATCTGAAACTTCATTTTTCAAGTGCTCAGGGACATCCCTTCTAGAGCAAAATGATCATTTATTTCCTTTCTGCATCCGGCGCCATATTTCTACACATACGACTTTTTTACACTGTGCGTCATTCAGTAATCTAAAAAAATGGATTTCCCTAAAACTATGACACTCTAGAAAGGCGCTAAACTTCTCCTCAGCAAAACATGAATTCGTTATAAGCTAAGTAAATCTTGCACTATGTCAATATTCACGTTTTTGGAAATTCCAATTATGTCATAAATGCGCAAGCAAACATGTACAGGTACTGGAATATAAACCTTGGCACAGAGAGTAAATACTGTGTGATCATTAATATTCATGAAGCACAAGTTGGTTCGAATCTCGAAGCTTGGACTGCATGAGTGGCTTCTGCAAATGCCTGAGTGTGTTTTCATTCAAATATGCGCGTGTCAAGAATAAGATTCTTATTTATAGAAAAACCTTTTTTTTCTCGACCTTCTCATCTGTTCTTGACTATATTGAGTTGTTAACAACAATGATTATCATCTCTCCATATTCCATAAAATCAGAGCCAGCTTTTGTGAACTGACGCTTCTAAGCTATTATACTACCTCGCCTTCTTTTAGATTCTACTGAAAAAGTGAAATTGTGTTATTTATCGAAAGAAAACGAACAAAACATTTTTTCCGCAAATGGTCCAGCTCAACTTTTTGACGTCCCACAGTGGGACCTAGCCTGAAAATTTGTTTAAAGAAAGCCCATAGCTCGGGAATCCCAGTTTCAAAATTTTGTCTTTGAGAATACTTTTAACTGGATTCCAAGAAAGGATGGCAGCTTCCTTCCAAGCAATTGCATTTTTAACAAAAAGATTATCATTCTAGGGAATCAGGAATTTTTATTCTAAAAAAACTAATCTAATAATTTATCACGTTCTCATTCTGATCGAGAAGGTATTGGTTTTATGCCAAAAATGACTTTCACGGATTAAATTGAATCTCCACGTTTTCAGACCCCCTGAATCATAAAAAACGATTTTCACGAAGGTGTCTGTGTGTCTGTAATCTGTGAACTTAATAACTTTCGAAAGAATGATTATATTGGATTGTGCTCTGGCAAACTTTTTGAAGGTCGGAAAATAAAAGATAATTCCGTTAACCAGCTATTTTTGACCAATAGTTCTGGTTTAATTCATCGAAATAGCTTTTTAAAAAATGGAACATGAACATTTCCGGTCAAACTATGCAAGGTGCAAAAAAATGTTAAAAACCAAAATGCTTCATCTTAAAAAGATATACAAATTTTATGGAAACTGCTTTCTTCATGAGATGCATAGTTTTTGTTCAAATCGTGAAAAATGTTACCAAGGATGAAAAATTTCATTTTTAAGCAAAACTATGTGAGATACAAAAAAAAATTACAAGTACAAGGATTTTTTACTTTGAAAAAATTCACAAATTTACCTACTATTGACTATTTTTCGAAAAATCGAATAGTTATCGTTTTAATCAAGATAACGCACTTAAAAAAAAATACCGCTTCCGACTTAAATTTGAGTGTTCGATTTTCTGGGAAACTCGAAAAGTTGTGAAGATCATCCTGGAGGGCTCCCAAAAAAGGAACATTTTTTTCTTCCAACTTCTCTTCATATCTTGCGGTGTTCGGCTAAAAATTCTCACTTTCTTTTATATTTTTGAATTTTGAAAATGCTACAACTCTGACAATTTTGTTTTTATCAAAGAAACAATGAACATAAATTGTTCCACTTTTTACCTTCTACAAGGAACCCTATTTCGTATAGAAACTTAAAAGTTGGAGCATTTTGAGAATTTCTGTAGTTTATAGAATGTGAAACATTTTATCTTATGATTTTCTTGATGAAAACAAAAATGTCAGAGTTATCGCATTTTCAAAATTAAAAAATATAAACAAAGATTAGAACTTTTTGCCAAACAACGCAAGATGCGAAAAAAAGTTAGGGAACAAGAATGTTTCTTTTTGGGAGCCCTACAAGATGGCGAATACAACTTTTTGAATGTTCTCCAAAAATCAAAAATTTCAATTTTGATCGCACTAAAAATAATAGAAAATAGTCTGTAAACTTGATAACTTTCGAAGGAATGATGATATTTGATTGTGTTCTGGCAAACATTTAGAGGGACCAAAAATACAAGTCAAGTTCGTTAAGCAGCTATTTTGGATCAAAAATAACAGAGGGGGAGCATTTTGAAAAATTTTTTGGACTTCTTTCTCCAAGACTCAAAAAATTTAAGCAAGGTTTCTTGTAGTTGGTAAAAAGTGAAACAATTTACCCTTATGATTTTTTTTGATAAAAACAAAATTGCCAGAGTTATGGCATTTTCAAAATTCAAAAATGTAAACGAAAATGAGAATTTTCAGCCAAACAACGCGAGATATGAAGAAAAGATTAAGGAAAAAAATGTTTCTTTTTGAGAGTTCTCCGGGATGAGCTTTCCAACTTTTCGCGTTTTCTCAAAAAATTGAAAATTCAAATTTTGGTCGCAGAAAAAATAATGGAAAATAGAAAATTTCATTTTTTGGTCAAACTATTCAAGGTACGGGAAAATATAAATGAAGTAAACTTGTGCACCAAAAGAGATCTAAAAATTTGATAATATCAACTTTTTGATAGGAAAAGTAGTTTTTGTTTCATTTATAAAAAGAATGTAAAAAATGAAAAAAATTAATTTTTGGACTATTGACACAAGCTTAGGAAAAATCAAATAGACGCAAATTCTTTACCAGGAAAATATCTTCAAATGTGATATCAACTTCTTCAATAGGAAATGTAGTTTTCATTTCAATCAGAAAAAATAACTATAAAAATGAAATAATAATGTGAAAAAAGTTAGACAACAAAACTTCTCTACCGTCTTGGATAACCTCTTATCGAGTGCGCAGTACGAGACACACGATGAGAATGTATTCGTTCAAGTCGGAGAAGCTTTACCAAAGGGAATTGACACTCATCAAATTAAAGAAGTCGACATTTCGCTTTTGAATTCCAAAAGCTTTATATACAACTGTAGGGAGGTAAAAAGGCCGAGCGCGTAGCTCGAGGTAAATTCATAACCGAGCGCGAAGCGCGAGATCCAAAAGACGCGCGCTGAACTTTGCGAACGAAGCGAGCCGCGTGCGAAGCGCTTGATGAGAATATGCCCGCGCGGCAGGCGGATTTTAAAATTTTTTTTTTGTGCGATGAAAATGGGAATCTCCGGTTTTTTGAGAAAATTCAAAAAGTTGTATTCACGATCTTGTAGGGCTTCAAGAAGAAACATTTTGTCTCCCTGACTTTCTTTTCAATCTTGCGTTATTTTGCTAGAAATTCTCATTTTCTTCTATATTTTTAAATTTTGGAAATACCATAACTCTGACAATTTTGTTTCCATCGAAAACAATGATGAGGATAAATTGTTTCACTTTTTACGTGCTACGAGATATTGTGCTTACAATTTTTGAGTTTCAGAAAAAAAGTCCGAAAAAATGTTCAAAATGCTCCCCCTCTTCCATTTTCCATCAAAAATAGCTGATTAACGAATTTGATTCGTCTTTTTGGTGCCTTGAAACGGGTGCCAAAGCACGAGCAGATATGATCATTCTACCGAAAGTTATTGAGTTCACAGATTATTTTTCATTATTTTTTGCGTGGTCAATTTTCACGTAAAATCAATACCTTCCTATTCAGAATGAGAATGTATAAAGTTAAAATTCAATACTTATGGGTGTTTAAACAGGAGACATTGATTTTTAGACGTTTTTCCATAACTCGACTTGCGTTTAAAAATACTTCAAATAATAATAAAAGTACACATTTAGGTTCAAATAGAAGGTAATGATATAAAGAAAATATCAGCTAAGTATGAGAATGATTCATCCAAAACTTATTGAGCTTGAGTGTACACAAATCTCAAAAAAGTCGTTTAGAGAAAAATGGATTTGGGAAAAAAAATTGTCGAAAACAAAGAATTCAAGACGGTAATAACATTATTTTAATTACTTATTGGTTACTCAGCATTTCCATCACCATATAGTAATAACCTGTGGGTCACAATTCTTCATCGATTTACAATTTTTCTTTTTGAATTAGGCATTAAATTCCTAAGGAATCTGTCGAGGCCAGTTTTCAAATTTTTGCTTGTTTAAATTCTTATAGAGCTGGGAAAAGCGAAAAAATGTTGATAAAAAAATTTTTGAAATAATTTTCTGTGAAAATATTTTTCAGTAGCATCATGCCTCAGGTTTGATGCAAAAGGGTCAGCGAAAGAATGAAAATTTGTTGGTATGTCGAGTTATTTGTTATAAACGAATATTTGCAACAAATCGCCAGTATGATGGATTATGTTTTTGTGAAGCATATTTATGCATGGGAATTGCTCGTTTGGAGCAATAAGGTGTAATGTGATCATGAGAATGTGGTATCTCATATAATTTGTTAAATTTATTAACAATCATTATGAACAAATGCATGATTTAAACAGTTTCAGGCAGAAACGAACAGAATTTTCTTCCGGTTGTCTCTGAATCTCATTGCCTTTGATGCTCATTAATATTTTTGGACTCAAAGTACCATTCAATATTGAATGATATTTTTGATATTTTGAGTTCAAATCATGCATTTCTTCATCTTAATTGTTAATAAAATTACCAAATTATATCAGATGACAAAAACATATCGAAGTGGATCACAAGCAATGAGATTCGAAGACAATCGGAGGAAAATTCTGTTCGTTTCTGCCTGCAACTGTTTAAATCATGCATTTTTTCATAATAATTGTTAATAAATTTAACAAATTATACAAGCTACCACATTTTCTGGTCACATTTCACCTCATTCGTCTAAACGAGCGATTTCGATGCATTAATATACTTCACAAAAACATAATCCATCATACTGGCTATTTGCTTCAAATATTTGTTTATAACAAATAATTTGACACATCGACAAATTTGGTTCTTCCGCCAACCCTTTTGCATCAAATCTGAGGCCTGATGCCGTTAAGAAAAACTTTCACAGATAATTAAAAAAATTAATAAATAATTAAAATATTTTTTCCCTATTTGCAGCTCTATAAAAATTTAAACAAACAAAAATTTAAAAATTGGCCTCGACAGATTTCTCAGGAATTCAATGCTGAATTATTCCGAAAAAAAATGGAAAATCAGCGTGTCTGGAATAATTTTCATGGGCACACATACATACAGCCAGAACAATTCTCGAAAAATGTTATGATTTCCGAAAACTGCAAGTGCCAAGACCTAAAGATTCGTTAAAATTTAGGGATAGTAATCCAATACGATCTTATTATTCAGAATGGATATTGCTTACACAGTTACAGTTGTACTAGAACTTGCTAGGTCTATTTTCCTTAAAAACATTGTATATGCGTATTTAATTTAATTGCATGAAATATTTTCAGTTCCGATACTAATATTTCTCTTCAAATTGCATACTCTACAATATGAAAAATGATGCAGGTATTAAATTATTTACCGATAACTCTAATTTCAATCGTAAAATATGAAATTTTCGATAGTACATTCGGACATTCGCCAGCATAGTTTTGAAAGTATACCAAATAACGAGATAAATCTCTTTTCAAATATCAGCATAATTTTCCAGCGACTAGTGTTAATTCAATTTTTTGTATTTGTTGCATTGCAATTTTCATTTAGTCAAGATATAAGCCGTTGATTAATTATCGAATAAAGTTATCGACAATGAAAATAACTAATTCTTTGCGAATTAATTTATTTCAAAAAACATTATTCTTTTTGGATATACAAAAATACTTTGACGTATTGATTTTTATGATAATCTATTTCCGCAAAAATATATTGAATGGTGTTTACTCACCTGGAAATAAACGCGGTATTAGAGAAGCAATAAACTTGTTATTTGTGAATTTTTCCTTATACGGAAGAAGATAGTAATACTTGAGGAAAACTTTTTTTAATGTTATTCATCATAAAATTCATATTATGCTTCTGAAAACAGAAAAAATACAGGAAATTTCAAATTTTCCGTTAATCATCAAGCCTTAACCCCATCAGCTGCTAGCGGTACTGTATGGTACCACGCGGTTCCTCTCTTGAAAATCCCCTTTAAAACTCTAGTGGT
>WSXT02111999.1:0-11168 GCA_011762715.2 Neuroterus valhalla
TGCATTTGAATGTACATTCAATTTCAATTTTAATTTTTAAAGAAGAGTTATCTGGATTTGTCGATGAGCAAAGACAATGGTATTCGAAAATCTTTCAACGTCGATTCAAAGAAAATATTTTCCTGAGATTTGATCCTTATTGTCAGTGTGGCGAGAAGAGTCAAAGGAATTAAAGGAACAAGTTTATTCTTTTGCACATGCTTGTTAGGTTCGGATGCAAACTCTTATATAATTAGGACTTAATTAAAAATTGTAGTAATTTCATATTGAAACTAATCTTATATAATTACTTAATCTCAGAGGTCGCTTGTGCAAAGTAAAATGTAACTGCGTAAAAAGCATTCTCGCGCATAAGCACAATAATTGGGAATGCCTAGGACTGGGACGGACATAGTAGAGAATGAAGTCAAAAAAACTAAACAATTTAATAAAATATTTTGATATATTTTAATGCATTTATTGTTAATATTAAGTACTTTCATGAATGATTAGGTTTACTTCATTCGTTTGCCTTGTTATGAAGATGAAAAAAAAGTTACTTCATTAACATGCTTGTTTCCACTCTTGCTACGCTTTGCATTATCCGTCAAAACCCTGAGTCTCCACATTCAGTACAATCTCTACAAAATAAATAAACAATTTTCAAAATTCACATAGTTGAAAATAAGATTGGTAATGATTAATTATGTTGAGAATCTAGCTTATGCAAGTATATCCATTGTAGCATGCATAATATGCTATCGTATTCAGAAATTATTTGGTGGTAACATACCTAATTCTCTAGCATTGAATCAAAATTCAATTATTTCATCAATATTACATCCTTAACAACAAGCTTCAATAAACATAATTACCAAACATTCCTCTTTACCTTTGCTAACGTTGCCTAAGGGTGATGATTTATTATAATAAAAACCTGAATTCATATGAGATTATGCATGACAACATAAATAATACGCTATCTGAATTAGATGGTAAAAGATAGTAACATCCCTTATTCCTGAGGATTAAATCAATACTCAATTATTTTGTCACATAATAAATGTTTCTACTTTTGTTACGCTTAGCATTATCCATGAAAATCGTATTTTCCAAAAGTCAGAACAATCTCTGAGGAAGGAATGGCCAATTCTAAAGATTGACAATATCAACGATAAGTTTAGATGGAAATTTTAACCAAACCTTGCTTTCAACCATTGCTAACATTTACTTGGTAATGATTGGTTACGTTGATAACCCCAATTTATATAAATATATTCATGACGGCGTGAATAATATACTATCGAAATCAGATGGTATCAGATGGTACTAGCCTCAATTGCAAAGGGTCAGACCAAAACTCACCCATATCATTACCATATACTTGTTCTCACTTCCGCTACCCATTGCAGTAGAACCTTAATTACCGAGAGCCAGTACAATCTCTACAAAATAAATCACCAATTCTGAGAATCGACATCATTATCAATTAGCGTTTACAATAAGCATCATAAAACGTAATTACCAAACATTGTTTCCCGTGTTTGGCACCGTTAACTTGGTGATGACCTCTTATACTAACAAACCTAACAACAACCGATCTGATAATGAGCATAAAAAGAACCTGTTCTAACTTTCGGAACCATATTGCACTCTCAATATAACATCAAATCTCAACAGTCAGTTTCATCTCTGTAAATATTTCGTACACTCGAAAATTGGACATCATAAACAATGGGCTTCCATGAACGTCATTAACAAATGTTTCTGCCTATGTTTAGTAAATATTTGTAATGTTGATAAGTCGAATCTTCATAAGAATATATTTATGAAAACATTAATAATATTCTGTCAAAATCTGATAGTATTCGATAGTAACATCTCCAATTCAATAGGATCATATAAACCTAACTCATATTATTCACATAATACATAATGCAATAATCATAATCACCAAAAATTTCCTTCTATGTGTAGCCCAGATAAGTAATGTTGATAAACACAAAAAATATAAGCGTACTCATGACATCATGGACGATATATTATCAAAATCAGAGAGCCAAAAACTTAGTCTTCACATTTTATATACTCCCCAAATAAATTATTCCCACTCTTGAATATGACAACACTAACAATTTTCTCTCATAAACATCATTACCAACTATTGCTTACTATGCCAAGTGAAGATAAGTTATGTTGATCGTTCGAACTTATGTTAGTATATTCATGGCAACATGAATAATATGCTGATGAAATTAGATGGTATTATATAGTAACATTCCTCATAGACATCATTACCGAACACTTCTTTTATGATTATTGAAGAATGATTACGTTGATGAAAGAAACTTATATTAGTATATTCACAACAACATGAATGATATGCTTCCGATATCAGATGGTATAAGATAGTGAGATATCTGGACACGCAGGATCTTGCATGACTTGCTTATATCATTAACATAATACATGTTCTCATTTCCTCTACAAGTTTTGCATGATCCATGAAACTCTGATTTCCAAAAGCCATTATCATCTCTGCATAAATTATTCACTATGGCTCCAAAACTTGACGTTATTACCAATTATCTTCAATAAACCAAACACACCGAACATTTTTTTATATTTATAGTGAACATTTGAAATGTAGATGCGTCAAATTCATTTATCGAAATTCATAACAACATGAAAAATATGATATCAGAATCAGATGTTGTTAGATCGCTTAATCCCTAATTCTACAGGATCCCATCAAAACACACTACTTAAATAAAAATATACTTGTCTTCACATCTTCTAACCTTTTCAATAACCGTTGAACCTTTAACCCTGACATTTAATATTCTTTCTGATCATATAACTTATCAACTCGAAAAATTGAAATCATCAACAATCGGTCTGAAAGAACACTTCAGTTTGATACAGATGAAAGATGTTGATAAACCGAACTAACCCAAGTATATTTATAACAACCTAAATGAAACTTCATCGAAACTGAGAAGCATTAGGTGGTAATGCCCCTTCTTCTAGGGCATCATATCGAAGCTCACCTATACCATTATTATGATACTTGTTTTCAATTCTGCTGCAGATTGCCATTGTTCCAGAACTCTGAGTGCGAACATTTTATATCACTGCAATATAAATAATTACCCGATACTGAATATTAACATAATAAACAATTAGCCTCATTTGATATTATCACAAAATACTTCTTTCTGCGTTCGATAATGTTGACATAATATTGATCAAAATCAGAAAGTATCTGTTCGGAAGAATCATACCAAAACTCACCTAAAATATTAAAATAATACTTTTTCCGGATTCTGATGTACTTTGTATACTCCATAGAATCATAATCCCGAAGATTTGATGACGGCTCTGCAAGAATGATGCGCTAATCCTAAAAATTTACAACATTAGGCACTATCTCCAAGAGACATCGTTACCGAAAATTCCTTCCGTCTCTGGTAATGTTAAATTTGCAATAATTAGTAATAGAATAAACCCAACCTATATAAGTATATCCAAAACAACATGAATGATATTATCAAACCTCGACGGTATTAGACAGTAACAGCAACTTTCGCTATGCTATGCATCATTTATGCAAACCTAATTTTCTTACAGTCAGTAAAATCTTAATAAAATTGAACCCAGTAATACCGAAAAAAACACCAATTCCAGAAATTGACATCATCAACAATAAGCTCAGTATTCATTGATTATGTTGGTGAACCCAGCTTATATGAGTATATCCATCACAACATAGGTAATATCTCATTGTGATCAGATGGTATTTGAAAGTAACATCCTTAATTATAGAGGATGGGATCAAAATCTAATTACTCTATTAAAATATTACTTGTTCAAACTTTTGCTACACCTTGCATCATCTAGCAAAACCCTCATTTCCGAGTACAATCTCCACAAAACAAATCATCAATTTCAGAATTACGTGATCAACATTCTGTTCTACTTCACATGATTACCCAAAGTTCCTTCTCGTGTTTGTTATTTTTGACTTCAAGATGATTGGTTATATTGATAAGCCCAACTCATGGATATTCATATATGAATATGAATATTCATAACAATATAAATAATATGCTTACGTAATTAGATTGAATCTGATGGTAACATCCCTGATCTGAAAAGCTTGGATCAAAACTTCATAATTCCATTAGCATTATGCAAAGTTACATACTCGCAACATTTTACATCATCCAGAAAAACATAATTTTATTAGAGTCAGTTCAATTTCTGCGAAAAAAATACTTATCGTGAAAATTGACATCATTCACAATAAGCTTCAATGATCATGTCCACCAAAGAAACACCCATACCATTTTTGATAACATCAACATGGTATTGATCAGTTATGTTTATAAACCAAACACGAATAAGTATATTCATGATAACATGAATAATGATATGCTATCGAAATCAGATCAAATCAGATGGTAACATTCTTAATTCTAAAGGATAGTATCAAAATTCAAGTACTGCAATAGCATATTACTAGTTTAAAATTTTGTCATGCTCTGCATAATCCATGAAAACCTTTATTTTCAACAGACAGTCTCATTTCTGCAATATGAATCAAACATTCCAGAAACTGACTTTATCAACAATAAGCTTTGATAAACATAATTACCAAACATTGCTCCGTATGCTTGTTAGCCCCAAGTTGGTACAAATCAGTAATGTTAATGAACCCAACTCAAATAGGTATTCCATTACAACATGAATAATAATATGCTATCGAAATAAGATCAACTCAGATGGTAACATTCTTAATTCTGGAGGATAATATCACAATTCAAGTCCTGCAATAGCATAGTACTAGTTCACAATTTTGTTATGCTCTGTATAGAACATGAAAACCTTTATTTTCAACAGACAGCCTCATTTCTGCAAAATAAATTAAACAATCCAAAGACTGACTTGATTAACCATAAGCTTTGATAAGCATAATTACCAAACATTACTCCATATGCTTATTAGCCCCAACTTGGTACAAATCAGTTATGTTGATGAACCCAACTCAAATAAGTATATTCATGACAACATGAATATATGCTATATATGCTATATATGCTATCGAAATCAGATGGTAACATTCTTAATTTTAAAGGATTTGTACTGGAGGAACTACAGAATTTGTTACAAGGTGGCGGATATGAGGAAAAATACGTAATAATTACAGACTCACATTTTTTTGAGCTCCACAGAACTTTTTCTATTAGAATTGAATATCATTCAGGAAAAATTCTTGAATAGGAACCTAATTTTACCAATAGGAAGCTTTAAAATCTACAAAACTGAAGTCCGCTAAAAACAAAGTTGAAAACTGGACATTTCGCAGAACGCCTCTCAAATCCGAAACACGACAGAGTTCTGTAATTCCTAAATCTCGCGTCGTTTCCAAAGCAAAAAACAACTTCGTCAATTATAATGGGGCTTATAACACTTTGGCTATAGTTGGTATATCAGAAGGAAGGAAGAAGAAATAGAGAAACACATGAGTGATACATTCTTAGCTAACTTAAATTCTTAAACTTCCGATTTTTTTGTGACGTTTGTCCCCCAAATATTGCATAATATCTAGAGAGAAACTAAAAAGGAAATTTTTAACCACTTATAAATAATAAAAAAAAATTAATGATTACAAATGACTTCAAATGAAGAAAACCTAACCTCTTTATTCAAAAAGTGTTTGATTCTAAATGATTAATTAAAAAGAATATGCAAGTTTTAATGTTTTGATCTGAGATTGAGAATCTGAAAGCGCTTGAATCATGGGTGTCCAACGCAAGGTTGGCGTGCTTCTTCTTTCTTCCCCTTCTCCGAGCGCTTCATTAATAATTCTGCTCCGCCGGGCCGCCGACAACTCCTTTCCACATCGTGCTCACCGGATAAACGAATCCAACTCGGTGAGAGAGGAGATTGACGAGTGACATTTATTCACACCTTGCTCACACCTTGGACACCTCTGGCTTAAAAGATATAATTTCCAGTATCTATTGATTTATTCTTCCATTTAGGGCATGGGAAATGAAAATTCCAAATTCTATGTTATTCCTCTTCAAATTTTTTCATTGGATTATATTCAGAGCTTCCATCTTTTCAAATGGAACAATTAAAATTGTTACGTTGAAAGTTCATTTTTTATGTTCAATTTGAAATATTCGATTCATGATTAATGATTATAAAAAAAAGTCAAGCAGTCCTAAATATTAAGTAAAAATTTTTTTTTTAAATGGAGAATTTCAAATTCAAAAGTTTCAAGATGAAATACTTTGGACTGAAAAAATGTTCCAATCTTGATTCAAGGCTTGGAGTATGAAATGTATTATCTTGAAGTTATTCCAAAATTGAAAATATTTTGTGAATTTTTCCGACTAGTCTTGTCAAATCAGATATTATTACTTTTAAATTCTTAAAGTACAGTTTGAATTGAAAAATCTTGAATTAATTTATATCAATCCTTGATTAGCTGACATTTTTCAAATCAATCTTCGATTTCCCAACCCTCTGACTTTTAAATTTAAATTTTATACATTTGTAATAGAAAATTTTTTAAGTGGGAGAATTGAGAACTACGCATTCGAAACTGAAAGCGATCATAATTGGAGAAAATTATTAATGTTATTATTTAAAAGAGAACTATAAAATTTAACTTAGATAAATTTTTACTCTAAAAATTTGTAAAATTCCTGGTCAAGAAATAAGTCCACTATCATTTCGCGGTTTTCTCCAGTCTTATAAAATTCTCGATCATTTCCCGGTTTCTTGCTCCAGCCGACATCCTAAAAAAGCAATATTTTTGTGTTGATTAAAAAAAATTCTGGAGGTGATTCTCTATGAGTTTTTAAACAAATTCCAAAGAGACTTACGAAACCAAATTTTCCAAAATAATTTATTCAAACAAATATTGTGAGCAATATTTGCTTAATTTTCAATATATTGCAAAAATCATTTAAAACAACACAAACCCTAAACCCTCTCCCAAATTCATAGAAGCTAAACTCATAAACCCATAGTTTGATTATGAATTGAAAATTAATCTAGAAAAAATAATTTGTTTCAACAATTTTTTTCGCGAAACTAAAGGCAAACTAGAACTTAACGCACGGAAAAACCTCTTAGTTAGCATATGCTGTATTCGTATTAAAATTCATTTTCTTATAGGTGCTAAAAGCCTTCTCATGATATAATATAGATTATGTAAAATTATTTATTTAGTCATACGGTTGTAGCGAATTGCATTTAAAATATAAAATATACTGCTTCCAACATATTTTTCCAGTAAAAATGAATTTGAGAATACATTTTGCAGAAAAATTTAAATAAGCGATGATTCATTCAAACAAATTGTTTAGAAAAATTTATTTCGCAAAACTAATACCAAATTTGAAATCAGCTATGCCTCAAACTCCTTATATTCTACATTGTTTATCTAAGTCATGACTCGAAATCTTAAATTCACGGAAGGGTTATACAATTAGGTTTCAAAATAATTTGATTTCGCCATATTTTATTTGTCAAAAATGTTTAAACAAGTTATTATTTTGGAAAATTTGGCTTCGTTAGTCTCTCTGTAGTTCAACTACAAACACTCCTGGCTTAATTTTGTTTGATTTGGAAGATTTGCGACCTGAACAGTTGTAGATGGTTTACAGAAAAGTTGATGTTAATTTACCGAGAGTCTCTCATATCCGCCACCCCGTAACTAATTTTGTAATTCCCTCAGTACAAATTTTTTCCGTAATGGTACAAATCAGTAATGTTGATGAACCCAAGTCAAATAAGTATTTTCATGACAACATGAATAATGTTATGCTATCGAAATCAGATGGTAACATTCCTAATTCTGGAGGATTACATCCCAATTCAAGTACTGCAATAGCATACTACTAGTTCACAATTCTTTTATGCGCTGCATAATCCATGAAAACCTTCATTTCCAATAGACAGCCTCATTTCTGCAAAATAAATTAAACAGTCCAAAAACTTACATATTTGATAAACATAATTAGCAAACATTCCTCCGTATGTTTGCTGTTACCGCAACTTGGCACAGATCATATATGTCGATGAACCAAATACATATCATTCATGAAAACATGAATAATATCAGATAGTAACAGCTTCAATTCTAAGAATTGATATAATTAACAATGACTAGCTTCAATTAACGTAAGGACCAAACATTTCTTTTAATGTTTGGCACTCTGAACTTGTTAATGTTCTCTAATACTAATGAACCCAACACCAACCGATTTGAAGAAGAGCGTAGAGAGAACCTGGTCCAACCTTCGAAACCCTGTTAGCGATGATTCTCACGATGCCTAGGCTCGTAAGTGGTGCCGATTTAGGTCCTAATGGCACTTACGCGTGTTTCACAAACAGAGTCCAGCACGGACACACGTGTAGTTTGAACCCGTAGGTGCAGTCACAAGGCGGAGCGAGTGAGTGGACAAAATAGGAATAAGAGGAAGAACGCCCACCGGGAGTACTAGTAGGCCTATCAGCGTCGCCGTCGATGAGAAAAAACTCTGCTGTTAACAAGATGGTGCTTACCCGGCACTCCGAGGTGGCTTCGCCGGTGCCTCTTCGTGACGCGACCAAGCGGCGCCTGCCGTATATATCCCACCCTTCCAACATGGCCGCCTTAATCTCCTCTCGACCTCACCACTTCCAAAGAACCTCAGGTGACACCCTTTACTCCTGAGTTTTCAGGTAACTGTGTGTAACCTGCTCCCAACATCCAACCGTGGACACTTTGTTCGGACATTATCGGCTACATGCCGCGTATAGATAGTCCTTAGTATAGATAGTCCTTACAAACAGCTTCCGTGCTCACTACGGCTCTTAGCGCGATACCAGTTGGCACATAAAATTCGATGATAACCTGGGTAGCCAGGACTTGAAACCATCTCGACATATAGTCCTTTCCTGGCAGTATTATCCGAACGTGGGCTTGAATGGTCCTTTGGAGGAACTCCGGACGCTGATAATCCAATCTGTACGACCTGAGTGAGCAGGATTAGCAACTGCCGAGGATGCACTCGAGCGTGGGTATCTTCTCAAGGGGAATCCAACGGGGTGTTGACATTCGTTTATTGTTTTTTGGATTTAGATTCATTGTTGAAGTTTGTTATCAACAAACTTAAGGGGATCAGTTTTCTGGGATAGGTGAGGATGATTAGGAGTAATCTTTGATGGGATCAGATAAGTTTGGGTAAATCTGTCAAGTTCATGAAGCCTTCTGATGATTTTTAGGAAGCGTTGTGGGAAGAACTTGGCGTCAAATTGGGGATCTAGACAGTAACAAACAACAAATTGAACGCCTAACCCGGTCAGACCCTAACTTACTGACTGACTTGGCCCCAACTTGGGTTTATCTACTTTTCTAGTCTCATGCACATTAAAACTAATTTTTTTTGAATAAAAAAATGATTAAACATCTCCATATAGATGGAACTGTTTATACAAAAGGAACATTTTAATCAGTTGAGCATTTTCAGAATAATCTCATTCCTGCACTGGGTTGTTTGTTGACACCCTCATCCTTCGGTTGCGATCCCAATCTTTGGAATTGGTCAAAACCGTTCCAAGATGAGAAAATCCTTCGGCTTTTGTGGCTTTGTATTTTTCCCAAATAACGCCTGTAGAATATAAAAATTCAAAGTTTCCAATTGAGTTTCACGTCAAATTATAATTATACATCAAAATTCAGCGCTGTTATAATAAGTTTCTTACCAAGAATACAAGAGCACATGTGTAATTCCTTAAAAAGTAACTCATTTGATACTCTCTTCATAGCCGTAAATCTCATTGCTAATCGTCTCGAGATATGTTTTTTATTCATATTATTAATGGATTTTCGAATATGATTTTCCTCATCAAAAAGTAGGCCCAGAGAATTTTTTTGATTACATCGCGAAATAAACGTATTTTCTGGACCGTATGAGATATTCGATCAAGAATATTGATAAGATAATTTATTTAAATAATTTAACAATTATCATAACAAAGACGAAGTTTTTAGAGTATATATACTGTATCTAGAAAAAGCAGGAAAGACATTTCTCTCGTTCAATTTTTGACAGATTCTAATATTGAAAAGTAGGCTTACTAATCTTTTTTAAGAACACATGTATATGTTCGAAGAAATTTGAAAAATTTAAACAATTCTCTTGTTCGATGATAAGATGATTAAACAAGAAAATATTGCTTCTGAAAATTGTAAGTTTTTTGAACATCCTTGGAATGCAAAGTAGTTTTGAAAAATATTAGAATATGTCAAATGTTTACTGATGTAAAATGTTTATCTGATTTTTCCATGTAAACCATATCCTTGAACAAATACGTATTATTTATATAAACGTAGAAATATTCAAACAAATTATTTTTTTTGCCATCATTTATTAAATAAGTCATGCAGTCCAGGAAAAATGTTCATTTCGCGACTTTCCTACGGAATAGGAATGTTTTAAAAGATGGGAATTGTTGAAACAATTGTATGATTGATAGAACATGACTGTGAGAAGGAATAAATTTGGAATGTGAAAAATAAGGGCCACCCTAATATTCACGCATTATAGCGGCAGCTAATTTCAAACTTTATTAATATTTACTTTCGAACCTCAAATACAAATTCTTCCCTATATCTATTTCTGAAATTTTTTCAACCAATTATTCTTATTAACAATAAATTTAGTAGCAAAGATAAGATTTGATTTTTTAATATATATATATGTCGAAGAAAATTGAGGTTATACTTGCTTGAACTGAAAAACGGGTCGAATTTATATCCTTTTCACTAAACCTTATTAAATATAGCAATCGAATGAACTTCATTTCTCCAAAGGAGAATTTATTTCGCACTCCTAATCATCTACAAAAACATTAACTGTTCAAATTTGTACTTAACTAAACTTCTTGCGGAGCGAAACAGAATCACATTACACGGAAATGGAAATGGTACGTCTGAGCGCTGCGCACTGAGTCGGTCATCTGCTCTGATGCATGCACGCCTGGATGCTTATAGACTAAGAGCCAGCAACGTTTTTTTCGAAGTGGGATGAAAACGCCTAGTTAGTAGCTGATATAACAGGGAAATCGCCCTCCTTCAGAAATCCACAAATGCCAGACGCCCTGCCCGTTGCGTTTGGACACCT
>WSXT02112010.1:0-11168 GCA_011762715.2 Neuroterus valhalla
TACAGACGACGACAACGACAACGACGACGACAACAGACAGACAGACACCAACGTAAAAACTACTTTTTCGGAATCAGGAGGTCACTAAATGTGGAGATTTCATAGTCAATTTTCACATAGAACCAATACCTTCTCATTATGATGAGAATGTAAAAATCCTCAAATACGTATGTTGTCTTTTTCGATGAAGAACCCGTAAAAAAAGTATTAGCTCAATCAAAAATGGGTCGGTAAACTTCCGTCGAAATCTGTACGATTTGTAAAAGAATGTCCCATATATGTCAACACGAAAATTTGGTATACAATCTCAATCTTATATCTAACGAGAGTACCTATACAAAGTAATGAGAGTCGAGTGCCTCACTCGTATAGCTCGTGAACATTTATATCTATCTATGTACAAATCTTGCGGTCATATGTACTGGCAGACAGTATTAGCGCGGCCATCCGCTCGTGCGCTTCTACATGTCGTCGACAGTGTAAATATTAAACCAAAGTGCTGCGATTAATACCCTACTTTACTCAAACTCAATAATTATCCATCTCTCTTGAATTAAGCCAATTCAATATAATTATATTAGTACCGAAGCGTCCTCTGAAAAAGTACATATTTTAAATTGTAATAAAAATCCTTCTCTTAATATGAGGTTTGATGAAGTAAAAGAGAGCGTTTTGAAAGTAAACTAACAGATATTTGTATTGGTAATCTTTATAGGAAGATTGAACGAACTTTCATTGAAACGACTTGTAAAAAGAACTTTGACCCCAAACACGTGCGTTATCGAATTCATTTTTATTTGCATAGTTAAGAATTATGTGAAGGAATGAGATGTTTTTGGAAATTCGGGTTAGAATTAGCTTAGAAATGTGAAACTTGGATTAGAGACACCGTTTCAGAAGACGTCGCGACGTCGCTTGATGACGAAACTTTTCTTTAATCGGAGAGTGGAAAAAAAGGACGTCATCTTTGAGACCTCGACGCCTAGGCCTATAAGAGTGAAGGTCGCGGCGGCCAGAGCGTCTATTGATTTATACGATCCTCACCGCCAAGTTGTATAACTAAATTTAAAGTGACCGCGCCTGACAGTGCTACCACTTCAACCAATCAGAAAATATATATTTTTCAAATCAAAAGTGGCGCCAAAAGAACCTTCATTTTGACTAACTTGCACTGAGATTTGAAAGTTTTGTGAATGGCAGAAGTTTTGTGAAGTTTTGTGTAGTTTTAGCATCTTCTTTGGTGATAATAGATTAAGGGTGGGTTTGAGTGAAAGTGTTTTCAATGATCGTAAGAACGCTACACTATCGACGACATCAGCTTCAAGTGATACGGTTTTGTTTCTTGGAAGAGAAAAATCCCCTTGGTCATCTAATTATGGTGAATAACGGAAATATCAGGTTGATGAACGGAATTCAAGAGACGGTTAGTTCTTTATTTGATAAGGTCAATGTACTTGTAGGCGATAAAATATTGTTAATCTTCATTTTTTAAATTCAAGATGAGTGTACTTGAATTCTGATAAGCTACTTGTTATCTGGGATTTTGTATTTCGTTTATGAATCTAGTCGAATATTTCATTGAATTTCTCTGATTTTTTTCAAGATAGGTACTAAGAGATTATTTTTCAATTTTTCAGATAATTAGATTGAATATCAAAATATTCTGGGGTCAATAATTTCTTGAACTATCAGACATATTTGGTGGATAACCAAGTTTTCTAAGACTTCTGATTTTCTTTTGTCGACAACAAGTAGGGAAGGAATTTCGAGATATTGTAATTTATCTATCATGCTGAATGATAAGATTTATTTCTGGGTCGGCTTAATCAATAGGCTCACGTAGGCAGGATGGTGACTTGCCCAAGAAGCCGGGAAATGACCGGGAATTTAATTAAAAACCGGGAATTCACTTGACCCAACCTAGACTATTAAAAATTCTAACGAATAATTACGAGAAATGACCGCTTTTTTTATGAATCAGAAAGATATCTTATTATTTGATTTAAAGAATGTAACGCTCCTTTGATCTGATTCTCAAACTATTTAAATATATCTATACTTCATGAGAGGGAGAATTTTTTCTTTTTCTATTATAAGAAAAGCGTTTTGCAAATTTGTTGCTCTGTGAGATTTTTTTAGCTAACTTAAATTTGATAATCGAATTGATGATTTATCTGACTTGAAACAGGGAATTTTTCACATGAGACGTAAACTTTTCAAACTAATAATAATTCGGATTTAGAAGAGAGTAATTTTTAAAAATCGATCCTCTAATCCAAAATTCGTCGCGATTTCAAAGTTCCCTCTTATTAATTTTTCATAAAGAAAGTACTTCAAGCAGTCTTTAGAGTAGAAATAGAATGTCGAAGAAGGAATATTTCTGAATCATGATAGAAAGCTCCTTTACATTGTCCATTGTGAATTCATCCTGTTTTAGTTAAAAAACCAACTATTTGTTTGAAATTAAAACTTGTTCGTTGAAAATCAAATTTTCTTGTTAAAGTTGCATTCTTTCGATTCAAAATTCACCTTGGGTTGCAATTGAAACTACTTTGTTAAAAATCCATTCATCTTTTTTCGTGAAAATTCAAGTATTTAATTGAACGTTGATTCTTTAATTTGAGAATTAAACAATTCTTTGAGAATGAACTTCGTGGAGAATTTGCCTTTTCTGTAGAAATTCAATCTTTATGGTCATAAATTCATCTTTTTGCCTAAAATACATCTATTCATTTGAACATTCATCATTATATCTGAAAATTCATCAGTTTGGTTAAAAATCTTAACTGTTTCATTTTTAGTGGAAAATTCAACTTTTCTAGTTCAGAACTCGACAATGCGGTTAAAATTCGTCTTTTTGAATTGAAAATTAATTCAACTCATTGAAACTTTACATATTTTGTTGCAAAATCGATTTTTTGTAGAAAATTATCTTTCTTTTCGGAAGTTAATGTTCTTCTTCAAAAATTTTTCTTTACGGTTAACAATTCAAGTTATACAGTCAAAGATTTTTCATTTTTATCGAACATTCATCTCGTTGAAAACTCTTATGTTTGGTTTAAAATTAATTTTTCAAGACAAAAATGTCACTATTCCATTTTTGTTAAATATTAAATGTTCATCATTTCAGTTAAACATTCGTCTTTCTGGTTTAAAATCCAACTACGTCAGTTAACAATTTACAATTTCATTTGATTCCTGATTTAAAATTCAACTACTTCAGTTAAACCTTTACAATTTAATTTGATTCTTCATCATTTTTTGTAAAAATATGGTAATTTGTTCGAAGGTTAGTTCTTTTTGTTGAGAGCTGTTTTTTTTTTGTTGAAAATTGTTTTGTTTTTTTGTTATAACTATTTTCTCCCAATTGAAAATTTAACTCATTCCTATTGAAAATTCCATGGCTTTAGTTTAAAATCCTTCTGTTTAGTTAAACATAAATTTTTTTCAGTTTCAAATTTGAGTGTTCAAATTTCCGTTGACAATGTATCGTTTTCAGTAAAAGTTAATTTTTCTGTTCAAAAACTCAACTCCTTCAGTTGAAGATTCTATGTTTTATTATAAAATTTGTATGCTTGATTTGAAATTGGTTTTTTGAACTAAAAATGGTACTGTTCCATTTTTGGTTAAAAAAAATTGTTTTTGGAATTCGAAATTCGACTTTTTTGTTGAAACATTGTATTTTTTCTTAGAAAATTATTCTTTCTATTTGGAAATTAATCTTTTTGTTTGAATATTCACCTTCATAGTTGAAAATTGAAGTGCTCCAGTTAAATATTTATCTTTTTTAGTTGAAAATTCATTTTCTTGATCTGAAATTTAACTGTTCTAGTTGAAGATTCATAAGAATATTTGAAAAATCATCACATTGGTTGGAAAATGAACTATTTTGTTGAAAATACGTTTTTATTGTTATCATTATTTGATTTTTCATGATTTTAAGTTTAACTGTTCAAATTTTTGTAAATAAAATTTTGTTGTTGTTGAAAATTTGAATATTCTTTCCCGAATTGATTCATTTTGCAATGTTTGATCTATTGTGTTGGAGGATGTTTTGCGACAAATATTATAATGTTACTTCTAGTTGACCGGGAAAATTAAAAAACTGCGACACTAAGTTTATATGTATTGCATATCGTTAGTAACTGTTCGATTGAAAGATGAAATTATCTTCATTTTTACAATCTACAAGTCAGTTTACAGGTTAATGTAAATTTGATACGTTTAACGTGACCCGTATAGTTTACAACTTTCAGCGTGGTAATTTAATCAAAGATAGACATAATATCATTTCCACGTTTTATATCACGTTAAATAACGATGCCATGTTCATTCACGATTCCACTTACAAACTTATTACGCATAAAAAGTTGAATTTTATGAAACGCCCCAAGTTAAATTTCAACAGATTTGTATTTTTGTTTACTTCTTTACGGTTTTCATAGAGGGTCAAGGTGTCAAAATTGGTTTCGAAATTAAACAGGAATTCTCACTGTTATAGCTGTATTGTGAATATTTACCTGAGAGTGGAATAGTTAAATTTTCAGTTTGAATAATAAAATTTCTAACCAAAGATAATTCAACTTTCAACCAAGAAGATAGTTCAACTTTTAACCAAGTTGTTCAATTTCCGACCAGAATGATGAATTTTCAATTAGGAAGAACGATTGTGTACTAAAAAAACGAATTTTCATCTGAATCTTGAAATTGATAACCAAAATAACGAAGCATCAAACAAAAAAATTAATTTTCAACAAAAGAGTTCAACTTTTAACAAAGTAGTTAAAATTTTTACCAAAGTTTACACTTAAACCCAGAAAGGTGAATTCTCGAAATAACAGTTGAATTTTCAACAAAATATATAAAATTTTTATTTAAGGAGACAAAATTGCAAGCTAAGACGAATATTCAACAAAGTGAGTAAATTTTTAACACAACAGTAGCATTTTCAATTCGAAACGATGAAATTTCCGAAAATGTTGGATTTTCAAGACAAAAGAACAAATGTTATGTCAAAACAGTTGCAATTTTAGCCAAATCGTTGAATTTTTATCAGATTAGTTCAAGTTTGAGCCTAAAAAGATGAATTGTCAACAAAGCTATATTATTTCCAACAGATGAAATAACATTGAAAGAAAAATAGGTGAATTTTAAACGGAAAAGATGAGTTTTCAAGTGAAATAACGAACCTTCCAGTACATTGTCAGTTAAAAAAATTAATTGAAAAAAGAACATAAATCTTCAACTAGACCCGAACATTTTTAACCAAAATGATGGATTTGGAACTAAAATGATAGAATTTAGGGTGGCGACTTGACCGGGAAACCGGGAATTTTATTGAGCGGGAAAAAACCGGGAATTCACTTGACTCAACCTAGACTATTAAAAAGTCTACAAAAAAAAATACCAAAAATGAAAGCTTTCTTTTTATGATTCAAAAAGAGATCTTATCATTTGATTTAAAGAATGTAACGTTCCTTCAATCTGATTCTCAAAATATTTAAATATATCTATACGTCGTGTAAGGAAGAATTTTTATTTTTTCCCATGATGAGAAATACTTTTTGCAAATTTGTTGCTCGTTGAGATTTTTTTAGCTGACTCAAATTTGATAATCAAATTGATGATAGCTCGAACCTACAGAAAAAATTATTATCCTTTTCTTTCCAAAAAATGTATTCATTACGTTTTATCCGCTCTTTCTCATTTTGCTGACTTGGGACAGAGAATTTCAGAAAATAATTATAGTTTTAATTTTAGGGTAGGAAGTTTTAGTGAGGGAATATAATTTCACTTTGAACAGGGAATTTTTTACATGGAATGGGAACTTATTATACTTAGGGTGGTGATTTAACCGGGAAAAAACCGGGAATTTTATTAAAAGACCGGAATATTTATAATAAAATAATATTTTCTTTAATATTATTTACTTGACTCAAACTAGAATATTAAATATTCTACCGACAATAATACGAGAAATGATCGCTTTCTTCTTAGTAATCAAAAAGAGATCTTATCATTTGATTTAAAGAATATGAATTTCCTTTCATCTGATTCTCAAAATTCGAAAATTCCTTCTATGAGATTTTTTAAGATGACCCAAATTTGATAATCGAATTTGCTTTTCCTTATATATCTGACTTGAGAGAGGGAAGTTAGGAAAATAATTATCGTTTTTCTTTTAGAGCTGGTAGTTTCAGTGAAGAAGTATAATTCCACTTGGAACAGGGCATTTTTTACATGAAACCTCCAATTCAAAATTCGTCACAATTTTAGGGTACCCTTCCTAATTTTAAATAAAGACGGTACTTCAAGCAGTCTTTAGAGTAGAAGTAGTATTCCGAATAAGAAATATGTCTGAATTATGATAGAAAACTTGTTCACATTGTTCATAAAAAATTCATCCTTTTTTAGTGAAAAAATCTGCCCGCTGCGCGGGTACATTCTCATGACGACAACGACAACCGACAGACATACACCAACGTAATAACAACTACTTTTTCGGAATCAGGATGTCTCAAAATGTAGCGATTTCATAAATTCCGCGAAAGTCGATTTTCACATAAAACCAATACCTTTTCATTATGCTGAGGATGTAAAAATCAACTTCTTGTTTAAAATTTTGATTTTTTTTTGTTAGAAATCGAATTTAGTTGTTAGAGATGCACAATTCCGATTCAAAATTCATGTCTGGTTGAAATTGTAACTATTTTGTTGAAAATCAATACATCTTTGGTTGGTGAAAATGCAAGTATTTAGTTGAACATTGATTTTTTATTTTGAAAATTAAACTATTTCTTTGAGAATTTATCTACATCTATTCCCGTTGAAGATTCATCATTATATACCAAACAATTCATCAGTTTGGTTGGAAATCAATTTATCCAACTGAAAATTTATCTGTTTCCTTTTTTAGTGGAAAATTGATCTTTTCTATTCCAAAATTCGACAATTCGATGAAAATTTGTCTTTTTGAATTAAAAATCTAATTATTTCGTTGAAACTTCACATATTTTGTTGAAAAACTGATTTTTGGAAGGAAATGATCTTTCTTTTTGAAAGTTAATGTTCCTCTTCAAAAATTCTTCTTTACGATTAACAAATCGAATTAGGTATAATGTTGAACATTTTTCATTTTAGTCGGAACATTCATCTAGTTGGAAACTCTAATGTTTGGTTTAAAATTACTCCTTCAAGCCAAAAATATCAATATTCCATTTTGGTTTGAAAATTTTTATATTTCTAGTTCAAATTTCAACCATTTTGCTGAAAAGATGTATTTTTTGGTTACAAATGAATTTTTTTCAAACAATTCAGTTAAAAATTCGTCTTGCGGGTTTGAAATTCAACTACTTCTGTTAAACATATACAATTTAATTTGATTCTTCTCTACTTAAAAATGTGATGATTTGTTTGAAAGATATTTTTTTTTTGTTATGAGTAATATTTTAAATTGAAAATTCAACTTATTCCGTTTGAAAATCCCACAGTTTTAGTAAAGAATTTATTCATTTAGTTAAACATCCATTTTTTCCAATTTCAAGTTTAAGTATTTTATTGTTAATATTAGTGTTTATATTCATAATAATAATTTTAGTAATAATTTATCTGTTCGAAAATTCAACTCCTTCAGTTAAAGATTCTTTGTTAAAGTATAAAAAATTTATGCTTGGTTTGGAATTGGGTTTTCAAACTAAAAATGTGACTGTTCCATTTTTGGTTGGAAATAATTGTTTTTGGAGTTCGAAATTCGATTATTTTGTTGAAACATTGTATTTTTTCTTATAAAATTATTCTTTCTGTTTTAAAATTGGTCTTCTTGTTTGAATATTCGCCTTCATGGTTGAAAATTGAAGTGCTCCGGTTAAATATTTATCTTTTCATTTGGAAATTCTTCTTCTTGATTGAATAATGACTCTTTTTTGGGAAATCCGTTTTTTTTTTGCTATCGTAAATTGATTTTTTTTTTATTGTAAGTTTAACTGTTCCAACTTTTGTAAAAAAAATGATTTTGTTGTTGTTGAAAATTTGAGTATCCTTTTCAAACTTGATTTATTTCGCAATGTAATCTGTTGTGCTGAATGATGTTTAGAATGAACGTCATGAATAAAAATAATAGTTTGCGTTTTGCGACAAATATAAATTAGTTGACCGGGAAAATTAAAAAACTTGACCGTGAAGAACCGAGAAATGACCGGGAATTTGGAATCTTCCGCCGAATCGCCATCCTGTAGATGTCCAGCAAAAATAAGAATTTTCAACCAAAGAGTTCAATTTTGTTGCAATTACTTGAATTTTTAACCAAAAGCATGAATTGGCTACGGAGATAGTTAAATGTTTGAATTTCAAATCTGTTCTCATTCAAACTTCAAGAATTTTTCTGAAAAACAGCCTTCTTGTTGAGAATTTATTTATTTGAAGAATTTTTTTTTTTATTGGCAATTCAACTGTTCCATTTTTGGTTGTATGGTTGCCTTTTCCTATAAAAAAACAAACTATTTTGGTGAAAAATCGTCATGATTGGAATCAGTTAAATATATTTCATTTTAGTCGAAACGCCATCTTGTTTGAAATTCTCATGTTTTTAAAAACTCAATTTTTCAAATCTAAATTGTTACTATTCCACTTTTTGGTTGAAAATTATTATTTATTCAAAAATTCAACTAAGGTCCATCATTTCAGTTAAAAAATCGTCTGTCTGGTTTGAAATTCAAATACTACAGTTGAAAAGTTAAAATTTATTTCGAAAATGCATTATTTTGTTTCAAAATGCAACAAATCTTGTTTGGAAGTTATTTTTTCTTTTTTTGGAAGTTTTTTTTCTTCGTTATAAGTAATTTTTTCAACTAAAAATTCAATTTATTCGAAATGAAAATTCCATAGTTGTACTTATTAATTCATTTGTTTTATTGAACATCAATTTTTTCAGCTTAAAATTTGGGTATTCAAATTCTGGTTGAAAATTCATCTTTTTCAGTAAAAATTAATTTATGTGTTTGAAAATCCAACTTCATCAGTTAAAGATGCTTTGTTTTTATTGAAAACTCTTTTGTTTGATTTGAAATTGTCTTTTTAAACTAAAAATGTTACTGTTCTATTTCCGGTTGAAAATAATTATTTTTTCAGTTCGAAATCCAACTTTTTTGTTAAAACATTGTATCTTTTGGTAAAAAGTTAATCTTTCTATTTGCTAATCAATCTTCTTGTTTAAATATTCACCTTCGTTGTTGAATATTGCAGTGCTCCAGTTAATTATTTATCATGTTAGTTGAAAATTTATCTTCTTAGTTTGGAATACAACTGTTCCAGTTGAATGTTTGTAATGTTATATTGGAAATTCATCACATTGGTTGAAAAAACTGTCGCGGTACTGAGAAAAATTAATTCGATGAAAATTTTAGAAAATTAAAATATTTCTTATCTCCTTCTAAATAAAGAAATCATTTCTTAGTTCTAAAAAGGAATTGCTTCTTTTATCCTGTACAATAAACTTTTGAAGAAAATTCCTCTTGGAGTCGATACCAAAAGAAAATTTTAAGAAGAACAATTCTGATTGAAATTAAATGAAACCAAAACAGTACCAGGATGTCGACTTGACCGAGAAATGACCGGGAATTTCATTGACCGGGGGAAACCCGGGCAATGATCGGGAATATAATTTAAAAACCGGGAATTTATTCGATTCAACCTAGAATATTCAAAGTTCTACCGGAAAAATGCGAGAAATGACCGCTTTCTTTTCATGAATCAAAAAGATATAGTATCATTGATCTAAAGAATGTAACTTTCATTCACTCTGATTCTCAAAATATTTAAATACATCTATACTTCATGAGAGGAAGAATTTATATTTTTTTTTATTATAAGAAACACGTTTTGCAAATTTGTTGCTCTGTGAGATTTTTTCAGCTGACTCAAATTTTTAATCAAATTCATGTTAGTCCAAACATACAGAAAGAATTATTATCTAAATTTTCTCGAAAAAATGTATTAATCACATTTTATCTGCTTTCCCTCATTTATCTGACTTGAGACAGGGAATTTCAGAAAATATTTATAGTTTTTATTTTAAGAGAGTTTCGGTGAGGAAGTATAATTTCACTAGGAGCAGGTAATTTTTTACATGGAACGGGAACTATTCAAACTAATTACAATTCGGATTTAGGAGAAAGGATTTAAAAAGAATCGCTCCTCCAATCAAAATTTCGGTACAATTTTCCCTCTTCTTCATTTTAAATAAAGAAAGTACTTCAATCAGTCTTTAGAGTCTTTAGAGTAGAAGTATTTTTCCGAAGAAGAAATATTTCTGAATTATGATAGAAAACTTGTTTAAATTGTTCATTGCAAAATTCATCCTTCTTTAATCAAAAAATCAACTACTTGTTAAAAATTTAAACTTGTTTGTTGAGAGCTATATTTTTATGTTAAAGTTGCATTTTTTGATTCAAAATTCACCTCTGATTGAAATTGTAACTAGGCCTACTTTGTTAAACATCAATTCATATTTTTTTGGTGAAAATTCAAGTCTTTAGTTGAACATTGATTTCTGAATCTGAAAATTAAAGTATTTCTTTAAGAATTTATATACTTTTTGGGAAATTTGTTTTTTTTTTGTTGAAAATGATTGTTTATGATCGAGAATTCATCTTTTTGATTAGAATACATCTATCCATTTGAAGATATATCATTATACATGAAAATTCATGAATTTCCCATTCAAAAAGACAAATTTTCACCGAAATGTCGAATTTTGGCCTAGAAAATATCAATTTTCCACTAAAAATTGAACAGTTTAATTTTTAGTGGAAAATTGATATTTTTTAGTTCAAAATTCGACATTTCGGTGAAAATTTGTCTTTTTGAATTGGAAATTCATATGTTCCGTTGAAACTTCACATATTTTGTTGAATAGTCGGTTCTTTTATTAAGAATTATCTTTTCCTTCGAAAGTTAATATTCTCCCTCAGAAATTCTTCTTTACAGTTAACAGTTCAAATTACACAGTTTAACATTTTTCTTTTAGTCGAACATTATTCTACTTAAAGACTCTTATATTTGGTTTGTAATTATTTTTTTGAGACAAAAATGTCACTATTACATTTTTGTTAGAAAATTTTTATTTTTATAGTTCAAATTTCAACCATTTTGTTGAAAAATTATATTTTTTG
>WSXT02112021.1:0-11167 GCA_011762715.2 Neuroterus valhalla
CTTCACTTTACCAACAAGTAAATCTGAAAAATCTTCTTAAAGTTCTTTACCAGTTATTCGCTGAAAAAACGGCATAACATTGACAAACTGTATGACTCCACATTAGTGTGCCCCAAAAAAAGGTTGTTTTTTTCGAATTTTATAAACACTACCTCCTATATTTCTTCTTTTTAGTGAAATAATACTGAAATAAATTTTTTGTTATTTAACAAAACTTCTTTAGTGGTTCTGCTAGGCTAGGCCTAAAAACTTTCTATTACTTATTGAGAAATAAGGAATGGATTTCATTAAACACACACAACATTTTCGAAGATATTAACGCGCCCAGAATATGAACCATGTATTTCACCATGTATATATTTTTGTGTAATATTATATATCAAGCCTTATTTCTAGCAATTGAGAATCCAATAAAATCGATCAGCAGATGGATGAGCAGAACTCATAAAAACCCAGTATTTCATCGACATCGACCTTAATTATAAGGTTCTAATATTTTTGAATTCTTATCATTTATGATGCTCGTTGAGAACGCGCCCGCGCATCAAGCACATTTTTCATTCCATATTGAACCCTCTTGGTCCATGTAAAATTATTTGGAATCCACGCACTCCCCTTGCAAGCCGATTTCAAAATTGAGGGAAAAAAGATACTTTCTCGGACCACCCTATCCTTTGCTATGAATTTAAATGCTCATATTTTTCATCAAGACATATATTCGGGAACTCTTTTCTTCAGAGCTGATTCGGTTTTCTCTAATGGTAACGATCCTTTATTGCATTCGAACATAATGTTCTGATAATCTGTTTTCAGTGTAGAGTAAAACAAATTTGGATACATTTGTGACAGCTGTGAACTTTTCCATTCAAAGTTCAAACCGGCGTATTGAACCCAATCGGCGTATCTTTCAGTGTTCATAGATAGAACAAAAAATTAAAACGAATGTGAATGTGAATGCAAGTGTATAGATTGACTCGAGGGTCGACTAGAATACCTACACTTTACCTCTACACTCGGTCGTTCGACATCGGACATTTGAAGGAACTTCAAAAATAACTGCGTGTTTTGTGGTCTTTCGATCTGCGCGTAAATATTCTAAACATCGCATAAAAATTAGGTTTAAAAGTTTCATATAGGCACAGGGATTACTGCGACGTCAGAATATTGTTTGCAATATAAGGGTCCGACAATTCAAATTTCTCAATGGCTTTTCGAAGTAGAGAAAGTGAGATGGATTGAGTCGATTTAAACCTTCATGCTTTTTTTTGTTGAAGAAATATAATTGACGCAATTTTTATTCCAGAAAGTTGTAAAAATTGTGAGGTTATAGTAAATGTAAATGTAAAGACAAAATTACGGAGGATAATGCGGGTTATAAACTCACCTGTCTTTTCCTTTATTTCACAAAGAACAGAGAACAAGGCAGGTTTCATCCTGTGGCAGTTCAGTGTGTGTTTCCTGGAAATACAGATAGAAACCTTGTAAGAAAAAATGCAATAGACCCAATTTAAAGCGATTACTTTATTTTCTATATGATTATGATCAAGAGACATAATTAAAAAGTTGTTAGTGGAACATTAAAAAGTTGTTCAACCAGATCAACAAATGCTTATATGTCTAGAATAAGGGAGCCCTTAATTTCAAGAATGAATTTTTTCGCGACAATTCCCAGATTAATATCATTTGATGGAAAAAAAATAATAACTGTGAAATTTCAGCTTTGTCGGATTGGAGATCCTTAAGGGGGAGTTGGGAGAAACTTACTCCGATTTCGATTGGTCTTACAAAACCGGAATCAAAAGTTCTAAAATACGCGCAATATTCGAATCAGATTTTCAATTTTATTCTAAACTTGTCAGGAAATGAATAGAAAATCAAGAGGAAACTGATCGCACAAAAATATGCAAAGGCTTCATGCGTACAGTTCATATTCAATATTAGTACAGGAAACGAAAATCAAAAAGGTGCCTTTTCACCGTAAAATTAAGAAGTGAAAACTGAGGCTCAAAGTTGGCCAAAAACCCATGTTTTTCGCAAATTGCGATCAAGCTATTTACCTCAGAAGAAGATGATCTGCAATTTGGTTGATCGAACGTCGGAATTGGTTCATCTGTTTTCATGCAGATTAAAAAAAAATGTGTCGAAAACGCCTTTTTCACACTATCTAGTCATGTTTGCAAATACATATGTATATGGGGCATTATTCCTCGAGTATACCCACTCAAAACATTGAAGTTGTTTGATTTGAGTTAAACTTGGGCCGAGTGTTGGGCTATTGAATAGTAGTTGATGGACAAAAATTTTGTCATTTGGAGTTATATTTCCTGAGGAGACAGGGAGTAAAAGTCTTGAGATTTTTAAGGATATTGTCTATTTCGTTGATTTTTAGTTCTTCTAATGGCGATTGAAACTATTTTGTGTGGTAACGTTTTGATGGGGGTTTTCACGACCTTTCGAATGGTTTTATGCGTTTTTAAACAAAAAAAAAAAGAAAAATTAGCCCTCAAAAATGAGGATCAAAATTTATTTTTACTTTTCCCGGAAATCGACACGTTCTTTTCTTTTTTTTTCAATCTTAAGATGAAGCCCGGGATTTTTCCTATGGGGCAATATAGATAAAAAAAAATGGGCCTAGAATTCTGTATTCATGAAAATAAGGGTTGAGTACTACGGTACGCTCATGATGCTGGCACTCGAGCCCCGCGCGCATCATGGTGTCTCTTTTGTATCGAAGTATAAATATGTGCTAGTATATTTGATTGCTCTCCGCATTTCACAGGGTTGAGACTGTCATGATTAAAATACCTGTATTAGGTTTGCTGATGAATTTTGAAAGAATTCTGAATTTTGGAAAATTGAGTTATCGAATAAATGATCGGGTCGAATAAGTTTTTTACGGATATTTGAGTAGGTAAATTCCAATTTCAGGGATGTTACACTGATGCTCTGTGGAAATATGTCTTTAGGTGTGCTGAAATAATGTGCAAAATTTAGGCAGAGAATGATAAATCGTTTGCAAGAAAAGCTATTTGTTGTTAAATAATGGACGGTAGTTGAAGGTAAAATGCAAGTAGGACAGTGGTTGCAAAAATATAAAAATCGACAACTTTGAATAACAAAGAACTGTTGGGCAAATTGATTTTGTCCAAATATGTCGATCAAAAATAGCTGTTAAAAATGGGTACGTTTTTGTCTCATAAACAAATGAAATAACTCCGCTCATTTTCATCCTGTATTTTATCCTATATAATTTTCCGCGCTGAACGTGAATTTCACATAAGAAGCTCTAAAAAAAATGGACCTAGTGCTTTGAATGTGAGTGTATTCTTTCTATTTCCATTAATTTTGAAACCGGAAACGTATTTCCCCAGTTCAGTGAAAGCTGTTTTTTTACTGTTGGCATGCTCTATTATTTATGTTGAAGATTTAGGTTTATTCAATAATTTGTCATTCACCTGACTTGGTTCAAGAAGTTTTCTTGGTATTTCCTCTAGTTCCCCATGAAAGCCAGGAGATAATAGCGAGAATGAGATGTGGAAGCATGGAGGGCGCTAGCAGGTTCTGGCTTCCGCAGGTGAAGAGGCTTTGCGAGTTGTATGGAAACACGTATGCAAAGGTGGAACACTGGTCGGAAGAATGCGAGGTTGATAGGAGTGAAATTAACATGGAAATAATACTGCATGAAAAAAGGGAGAAAAGAGCGATTGCATGAGGCGTAGGGGGTGGTGGGTAAGATGGAGAGGAAGAGGAGGAAGGAAGAAGAGGAATGGAGATAGATGTGTAAGGAGGAGAGGAAGAGAATGTAAAAAAGATGTGAATAATGTAAATAGCAGATAAGGAATAGCAAACAAGTCATAGTAGATAAGAAATAGGTAGAAACCACGGAGGCAGAGTTTGGCAATGCGAGGATGGCGAAATGTAGGAAAATGCGTGCGAGGCGAAGCGAGGAATGCAAGGCAATGAGAGCGAGGGAGCGGTCATAGTAATAAGGTATGGATGGATGACATTGTACAAAGTGATGACGGATGTTAGGGTTAAGTATTTGATGTAAAAAATGCTGTAAAACATAGTGGTGTAAGCAACTCAATTTTTCAAGGCCTATAGGCTAAAGAATAGACTTTTATCTATCTATTTTCAACAAAGACTCTTTTTTTTATTGTCTTAGTCGACAAGAAGATTCGGTAAGGACCACTTGTCTCTGTCAGTCTCCTTAATACGCGTTAATTTTACCAAAATTTGACGAAATGTGTGTTCTCAATATTTTTGTGTGTAAAAGTGACGATTTTCGGTATAGAAGAATCTCTGAAAAAAGTCTTTTTCAGCGGTTCCCAAGAACGAGTTTGCTCTTCACCTTCTTTCAGACGAAACTGCAGGAGACTGGTGCCCTCCTCAGTGTGTAACTTAACTATTAATTACTCGTTTTGTAGCGGCTTTATTTATGTCTTCGTTTTCCCTTTTGAACCTTCCTTTAGGTGACTGATTTTCGGTGGGACTGACGTTATGCATCGATATACCACCTTATAACGAATCAGCTTCTTGTATGAACATGACTTTATTAACGGATCATTTTCTTGGTCGAAGTTAGTGCTTGGGTGGACAATCTAAACAAGGAATAATAGTATGTTATGCCGCAAGTGGTATTCACAATGAGACTGAAGTTTGCAACGTTTGTGGCCTTTATACGCAAGAAGCTCATGGTTGGCGCACGCAGTTTAAAAATCGTGCTGTAAACTATGAGCTTCTTGTTTATGAAGGAGTGTACTAATACCACGGGCGGTATACGATATTTTATACGCAATAGGTTCATAAATGCCCTATATAATGTCCCATAAAAAATTGGCATTAGAAGGCCTTTTAACGACGCCGTGCAACCTAGCACTCCCGACAATTTACAATTTAAGCTTGATATGGAATTCGGTAACAGTGGGAACAGCGCGCTCTATACGGAACTATAGGGTCTATAATGCCTATTTTTTTGAGGCTGTTATAAGGACTCCACACGCTTATTGCGGATGAAACACATCATAATATAGCCTCGGGTGACTGCCACTTCTATTAACGGACCGCGTGCCCCCGGAAAAGTTTCAGGTCATAAATGGAGACTGGGTGTGTGGAACGCCAAAGGTGTAAATTATCAAAAGGAAGAGGAGATGCGAGTTACCATGCGCGTGAGAAAGTAAGATTTTTTGTGCGTACCGGAAACAAAGAAAAAGGGATAAGAAATTAATAAGGTGGAGAATGGTCTCGAACTCTGGTCAGGAGTAGACAAGGAAACCAACCTATAGATTATTATGGATAAAAAGGGAAGTGAGAATCAGAAGGCTGTTCATTGTAGCATGCTATGCTGCTGTTGATGGCGACAGTAAAGAGGTTAAAGACACCTTCTGGGACTTGTTGAATGATCTAACAGACATATGTGATTCGGGCGAAAGAATAATACTACTCGGAGACATGAACGGTTGGGTTGGTGTGCAACGCAAAGGCACACACGAAGTACTTGGTCATTTCGGAGACACAAAAACAAATGGTAATGGGGATGAATTGGTTAATGAATTACTATAGGAATAAGAGGGAAGCAAATATACTAGTAAAAGGAAGCAAGGATGAAATCAAAATGGAAAAAGATACGAAAATGCAAAATTATTTTGAAAGAAATAAGAAACTATTCAGGAAATGGGTTAAGAAGACTAGGAAAGAAAATACTAGCAGAAAATTAAAGACTGAATCGACTGTCCCGAAGAAAAAGGTCGTAACAAAGATTTCCTAAAACAGAGTGTATTAACTATATTCTACTTGATTAATGTGCCGTATCTCTATGTATACACAAATAGAGATATGACACCCTAGCGCAGCATAATAAACTTAATACACTCTGTTTTCGGAAATATTTGTTACGACCTTTTTCTTCGGGACAGTCGGTATGAGGGATTTTTTCAAGAAGCTGTAATGGAGGTGAAGCCACGGAGCATAACAACAATGACACAGACACCAGTACATTAGACGATTCCGAGGCAGGTGGCGGAAGCAGAATCTATATCATCGACATCATTATTATTATTATACCATTAGGCCAAATCCCTTTCGGGGTAAGCGTAACTCGTTCACGCTTCATAATTATAAACGATTTATTATTGGTTAATTTGCACACTGAGGAGGTCACCAGTCTCCTGCAGGAATATGTTAGAAATTCTCACAAACTTCTCAAATAAGAGTTAGTCGAATTTTGTAGAAAATAATTTAACTTCATTGAAAGGTACGAAAAAAATACTTTAATTTTCTTATTGATGACGAATTTGCAACAAAATAGTTGAATCCTTGAGTGGAAAGATGAACTTCCTATCAAGAAGTTGAATTTTCTACCAAAAAGATGCATTTTTAGGCCAAAATACATGAATTTCCAAAACAAGAAGACGGATTATCAGCAAAAAAGTTGAATTTTTAAACACAAGAAAATAGAATATGATTATTCAATAGAAGAAGGAACCTTTCGCGAAATAATGTAATTTCCAAATGAATAGTTCGATTTTCAATGATGATTATAATTATTATACCATTAGGCCAAATCTCTTTCGGGGTAAACGTAACCCGTTTACGCTTCATAATTGTAATCGAATTATTATTGGTTGAGTTGCACACTGAGGAGGTCACCAGTCTCCTGCAGGAATCTGTTAGAAATTCTGACAAACTGCTCAAATAAGACCTTGTCAAATTTTGTACAAAATAATTTAGCTTCATCGAAAAGTAAAAAAAAAAATAGATAATTGAATTTTCTCATTATTTCCCTAATTGAAAAACTGAAAAATGGCAGGACTCTCGGTGTGGATGATATTTCCTCTAAAATGCTTAAGTCCGGTGGCGGATATTTGTTTGTGTGGCTGCGTGAGTTTATGAATATGTGTGCTGTGAACAGCGAAGTTCCGAGTAATTGGAAAGGCGATTATTGTCCCCATCTACAAGGGAGGGTAGTTAAGGCGACTGTAATAATTTTAGAGCGATTAGCCTCCTAAGTACTGTAGGTAGAATATTCAACAAAATACTTATTAATAAAGTCACGGGAGTAATAGAGGGAAGGATTTGGGAGGTTCAATGTGGATTTCTGATGGGGAGATTATGTGCGGATCAGATATTTAGTTTGAGACAGATCACAGAAGAAAGCCTATAAGTAAACAAATAGTTTTCTGTGCATTTGTTGATCTGTAAAAAGCTTTCGACAAGGTGGATAGAGCTGAATTTGGGAGGTCTTAAAAGAATGTGGAGTGACTGGGTGGTTTCTGTAAACAATACAAGCATTATATAATGGTAACAAAGCAAGTGTGAGAGTAAATGGACAACTGAACGATTGGTTTGATATGAGGCAGGACGTTGGGCAAGGATGCGTTATGTTCTTTTGGATGTTCAATATATACATGGACAAATGTCTTAGAATGGCTCTCTTTTACAAGGAAGGTGTTGATTTTGGGACAGTGAAGGTTCGTGACCTTGCGTTCGCAAATGACAAGATCATCACGGCAGAATCAGGCGATGATTTGCAGCGGATGTTGAGCTTACTGGATACCAGCATGAAGAGCATTGGCCTTGAGATTAACGTGAATAAATCAGAAATTATTATGCTTGGGTGTAAGGATGCGAAAACAAAATGCAGTATTGCCCTAAATTGAGAAAAGATAGGACAAGTTGATAATTTTTTGTATCTTGGAAGTTTATTCACTGCTGACGGGGAGATAGATGCAGAAATTTCCAATCGTATAAATGAGGGTAAAAAGATTATCGGCAGTGTACGGGGTATTTTACTAAAAGTAAAAATGTAACAAATAAAGAATAAATTGCGATGTATAATTTTGTGCTTGCACAAACTGTGCTGTACGGTACCGAGACGAGCACATGAGAAAACTCAACGTGATCGGCATGTAATTTCTGCGTAAGATTTGCGGTAAAACGCGAATGGGCAAAGTGAGTCATGTTGAGAAAATGGATGAAGAACGATCAACAAAGCAAGTGTACCTAGTTAGGGTAAATGAGACCCTAAAAAGAAGAAATATAAGGAGCTTTAAAAACACAAGATCTTGTATGAAAAGATGCATGTATGTGAAAGAAGCAAAAGATGTTTGCCAGGATAGGGATGATTGGAGAGCAATTGTATATAAGAAAAAGAGTGAAGCCTGAAACAAAGGATTTTCATTCAAATCAAAGGTCCAAACCAACGACTGGTGAAAATACCAAAAAACGCTTGCATCAACCAAACAAGAAGATTAGCTAGGCAAGACAAAACGCGTCCCGTATGCAGTAAATGATAGACTATATAAAATCTGGCAAAGGCCCGAGAGTTCGCTCATGAAATGAGAATCCATCATCACACATTAAAAACGTCAAAGTTGATGAGGATCAAGCTGCACGTTGTTGACAAAAGACGACGCAAGGTGGAGAATAAGAAAGAGGGAGGGATGGGTCAGGGAGAATAAAAAGTTTCTCGTTGAACCATTACGCCTCTTTAGCGATCCTCCTGTTTTTGTCAAAAACCCACCTAAGTCTGAAGAAGTCGAGACATTCGGAAGAGAGATTGCTGAAGTAAAACATCCATTGAATGAAAGCACTAAGAACATATACGTTTTAAGGAGTTGCACAATAACCTCATAACATCAGAGAAGGAATATAGCATATTTTCTATTTTTTCGGATCTTAGGGGGTAATCCGGAAGAGCTAGGGGGGTGCAACTTTTTTTGTTATCTCGAAACATCAAATGAAACTATTCTTCAATCATAAAATTTCAGGTCTGGGAATTTGAGCATTTTTCTAAGTATATTTTTGGATCTTAGGTAAAAAAAGCATTTAGGGGCACGAAGAACTTCTCAGCTGCTGGAACTACGATTTTTCCACAATAGCCCACAATACCGACATCGTGCTCCTTGGCAAACGTGACCGAACTAAGTTCGTATTCGAATTCTCGGCCCCGGCCGACTACAACATCAAAGGCAAGGAAACCGAGGAAAAAGAGAGGTACAAATATCTCAGAGAACACCTGCAGCGGCATCATCAATGATATTCGGTTAAATTAATTGTCACTCAACTCACGGTCGTGAGACGTGACCATAGGTGTATTTTACTGCGGTTCAACTGGGAGCTTGTGCCATTTCTTCTAAAGCAAACATTGATCCTCCCCAAACGCGGTAACAGAAATCAAGTCCCGTTATGACACTCATAAAAAAAGTTCAAAGCACCCTGTATCTACATTTGAAGCCCGGGCGATTGTCCTTGCCCCTGCTTGGCTGATAGCACTGACAGCGAAAGTCGTGCAATTACTGCATCTCCTCCGATGTTGAAAACTTTGGCAGTTGCAATTTCACTCATTTTTATCACTTTTAGTTGCGATTTCTATAAATTATTAGTTCTTTCTCTGCAATTTCCAACTATTTTGAGAGTAAGTCTCCTGTCATTGTTTATTGTTATTTTTTATACATATTTTCAAGAAAAGCGCCTAAACTGCAATTTAAAGATAATAATCACTTCTTAAACGTCTAATGAATTGAAACATAATAAATATATAGATGTAAGATTTATGTTAGAAACAAAAATAAAACCTGGATCCAGAATCCTGCTCGTACCTTGCTTGCGCTTCATCCAAGCTTTGGTCAGTGATGTTCATAATAGATTGAAGAATTTCGCCGATATCCTGCTTCCTGGCTTCCACGGCTTGGTCAGGGCCTTGAGCCGATCCATCCACAGGTCCCATATTCCCGTAAGCACCAGTTTGTCCTCCCTGTCCTTGATTTCCACCCATCAAACCAACACTTGATCCACCGTGCTGTAGCATTCTACTGGATTCATCCATCAATCAAAATTTCGCGCCCTGATATCTCCCCTACTACAGTTTAAAATGAACTAAATCGAGATACACAAGAACTTAGAACGTTCGCAAACTCAACACTTCCTATAACTAGCTTATTTGTATGCCCCGAAAAGTGTTCGAGGCGCTAAATTCCCTAAAAAAATATATGCTTCAGGTCAAGCACTCCGAAAGTTTTGGAGGTTAGCTGCCTGCTTTGTCTGTAGATGTACGTCTTTCTGGTAATGCGCTTCTCACGTTGAGCCTGATTATTGGTCGACAAGATAACCGAACACTCGCTAGCATGAAAAACAGTCTCTATTGTTACTTCGTTTGTCTTCTCTATTTGACGGATTGTGGGACTTAGCGTATACAAGTTTTCAAGGTCGCACCCGCGGAAGCTGGACAGCTCGCTTATGACGCTATTTAACCACTTTTATCGAATTTTCACTACTGAATTTTCAGAAAGAAAAGTGTTCAACATTTCTTGTGCCATCCATTAAGCACAAACACGACATAACCCAAGCTCAGTCCGCCTAGAAGGCAACGCGCGAACCGCGTCTGTACCACTTTTCCACTCTACTCTTGACTGCCGCAACGAGCAACTACGCATTTACTCCATCATGATCCAACAACCTATGGTTTCACCACGCGCAAATAAGACAATGTAAACCAATCAGACTTTTTTTCAAAGTTCCACCATTTCAAGGACTTATTTAGGCGGGGAGTATGAACCGACTGAGACATACCAATGAGATCGTTAGACATTCTGAAATATTTTTTGTTTCGTTCCTTTGCGGAAAATGCATTGAAAATAATACAGAGTAGATTATGTCAAGAAGTAAATCTTCGTTCATATATGTATTTTTTACAATTATATGAATGAAACTTGATAGGAAACATTAAAATTAGCCTGTCAGGCATTGAAAAGCTATCTATAAATGAGGGTCTGAATGCAATAAGGGCACATCAACTCAGTTCGTTGGGAGTGGAGAAGCCGTGGAACGTCGCTCAAACGCGAGCGAAGCGGCTACAGGCCTCCTCACTCCCAGCGAAATGCGTTCATGTGCCCTTATTGCAACTGGACCCTCAAATATATAATTATATGAGCATGAGAGATTATCTTCTTACAAAAAAAATATATATATAATTTATTTACCCATGTTAAATCTCTAATTAAAGTTGTGAAAAAGAACAAATCGACGGATAATAGGTATTTAGTGGTCGAGCGAAGCAATAATAAGAGCCTGCAGCAGGGATGTGCAGTAATGCGTAACTGGAGGTTTTTGACGTAAAATACCTAAGTGAAGTATTTTACGTAGAAAACTGGTAAAATACCTAGTAAAT
>WSXT02112043.1:0-11167 GCA_011762715.2 Neuroterus valhalla
AACAATATTTATTATTTCGCGATTTTCGACATGTTGCGGTCAAGATAAAGGGTTGCAACTTCATAGTCAGTATCACTCAAGTGTACTAAATGCTTAACGGAAGTTTGACAACTTTTGCAATTATAAATAAATTTTCTGATTTTCATGTCCATTTCTACTGGCCTAATTACACTCATTTCGCCCACTTCTCATTTTCCCTCAATGATCCTCATCCGCACTACTACTATTCGTTATCCTTACTTTCCCTTACACAACCACCCCTCTCCTCTTCACCGCTCATTTGTGAGATAATCTTTTCCTTTTTGAGACTTTATCCAGCTAGAACTCGTTGAATAAAAATGATTGTTAAGAAGCTAAATATTTAAAGAATGGTAAAAGACTTTCCCTCAATGGTTTTATATGCCAATATTATCAAGATCACGGTAATTTGAATAATTTTTCATTCTAGTATCACAGAACTGTTTATGATGAGGAAATGAAATACCATTGAGAAGCCCAAGAGTGAAGATATTTTCCCCTTCATTCTGTTCGAAACTCCGTAATTTTATAAGCCTTCTTACTCAAGCTTCTATTTCCTCTTTCTCTTGTTTTCCTTGCAACTCATTCGTTTCTTTCTCGAATCCCTAGAACCCCGTATTCTCGTCTTTGATCTTTCCTAGTTTTTCTACCTCTTTCATACATCTTGTCCTGAGTTGCTAGCCCTCTAAAAATTTCTCAACATCATCTTTCTATCTTCGTCTCTTCTCCTCTTGTATGTCCCTTCTTTTTTATCAACCTCTAATTCCTAATTTTTCCCTGATTCTTCCCCCCCCCCTTATTCAACTCTACTCTGTTCTACTCATTGCCGCTTACTTCCCCTAACTCCATCAACAGCACTGAATCCCTCATTTCCTCTCAATGTGTCTTTCTACACTCCAGCTTGTAATCCTTCCTCCCTTAATATATTCCTCCTTGAACATCTTCACTAATTTTCCACTGAACGGACAATCTCCTGCTCCTGTTCTCTATTCGCGATTTCCTTCAATCGCTTTTCCTCCACTCCCCTTAGTACCCCTCATCACCATTTTCTGATTCTTCTCTTTCTTACGCGATTTCTGGACATTAAAAATTAATTATTTCAACATCTTCTTATAAGTTATGAAGATTCCTAATGAATTTCTCTTCACCATATGTTATTATAAAAGGAGCGAATAAGGTATGATTTTTTCAACAATATGTAATTACTTACTCAATAAGGAGACGAATGCCATCTTTACCATCATTTTTCGAAGCAAGTTATGGAATAAATTTATTCCAAAGAAAAAATTTTAACTTTGAAAGAACTTGTAAAATAACTATAATTTAAAGAACGAAATAGAATGGGTTCTGCTACCAAATGGATGTTCGGAAATAAGAACGGTCGTTCTTACAATCTCTCAATATAGATATTTTCAGGGAATAACAAGCAATTTATCTATTCGAAAGGAAACACAAATATTTTTGAGACCTCTCTGTGTGTAATAGTTTTTTATCTGAAAAAACAAAACTGTTAAATATAACAAATAAACTTCCTCTAGGATAAAAGAGGGCAACCTAATTTCTATATTTAGGAACGATGAAGATAATAATACATTTTTGTCCATTAAATATTTTTATTTTTTTACCTCTTATAAACATTTTTTCCACTCTCTTCACCCTTGGATTTTCTTAACATTAGCATTCCCTCCCTCCCCTCCTCCTTTCCTTCCACAAAACTATCTCGTATCTGCCCTTATGTCTTCTCTAAAAATCCACATACTCTGCATTTCTTCTTATTATCCTTATTCCAATTGCTTCTTTCATTTTCTCTTTTGAGTCTTCATCTTGCTGTTGTCGCCGATCTCTTACCCTACCACTATATTCCCTAATGAGCTACCACTCTTCTACTCATTTTTACCTTCCTTTTTTTTTGTTCTTGTATTCCTATCCCTGATGTGTATTCTCCTGGGTACTGAGCATTCCCCTGACTTCTCCTCCTCTGTACATTCTCACTTACTTCTTCCTGCTTTTCTTCATTTTCCTTATCATCTCACTCCTCCCTTTGACCCCTATTTCCCCTTCGTTCAACTACCCCAAATCTCTCCTCTGCTCTCAATAAAAAACAGTTTTCCATTTTCCCTCCTTTACGCATTTTTTTTTAATTTCTCTCAATTTCTCTTCTTCCCTTATCCTCCTAGTACACTTACTTCGCCCACCTCTTAACTTCCCTCAATGCTCCTCTTCCTCACTCCTATTCATTATCCCTGCTTCCCACAACACACTTATCCCTTTCCTTATCTCTCCTCATCTATGAAATATTCTTTTCTATTTGAGATTTTAGCAAGATAGAATTTGTATTTCTAACGATAAGTTTGAGATGTGATATTTTCCTTCATTCTTTCTACAATCCCGTCATTTTCTGAACTTCCTTTCTCTTGATTCTATTTCCTCCTTCTCTTGGTTCCCTTCCTACTCACTCCTTCCGATCTTGCTTCCCGAAAATCCCGTATTCTCCTCCATTATTTCTCCTACTTTTTTCTATCTCCATCAAACATCCTGCTCTCAGTTGCTCGCCCTCTGAAGTTTTCTGAACATCCTCTTTATATCATTTTCTCTTCTCCTCTTCTCCTATAAACAAACATTCCATACATTCTCACAGGTCTCTTCTACCCATTACACACTCTATATTTTCTATTGTACCCTTCTCTCAACACATGGCAACCTTCACCTTCATCCTTGTTTCAGATGTTTTGGCAATCTTTTTCCTCTCATTACTTTGCAGTATTCGTTGGACCTCAATTTTTCTATCCTCTTGTGCCACCATATCCATCTCTTCTTCCAGATTTCTCTTCCGCTTTAGCTATCTTCATCTTTTTTATCGTTTCTTCGATTTCCCCTGCTGATCAGTTATCCTTTTTTACTTTTCTTTCTCCCTTCACTTGCGTCGCTTACAGTCAATCATTTTCTTCTCTTTCTACTGTGACCCGTAGTGAGAGATGGTCCGAGTCTACACGCTTTCCAATTTCTAGCCTTCTTATGTTCCTCCTTACCTGTTTTTCGACGATAACATGGTCTGTTACTGTTTTTGTCTTTTCCTGCGTATGAGCGTACTCTCTTTTCTTATCACCCTCGAAATTTTTTTCCAGATGAACCATCCTATCTCTTCCAATCTACCTAATCGCTTCCTGTCCTCCTCATTTACTACTTTGTTTTTTATTTCGCCCCACAGTCCCATCTCCTTCTTCTCCTTATTCTTTTTCTCCTATTCCTTCCATTCTTGCAATAATTCCAAATTTATTCCACCTGCCTATCTTCCTTTTTTTCCCTTTATACCATTCTCACCTTTCTTTTATTCTGTCGAATCTTCCCTTATATCTACCAATATTGCTTCCATTGCTTTACCCTCCTCATATTACAATAATGACGTTTAATTGTTTATTGTGTGCTCAATTACAACTTAATAGATATATTCCGTTGATATAGAAGTATCGTCCTAAATAATTTTTTCAATCAGCTATTCCAAATCCTGTATTTAGAATTTCCAATCGGAAGGATTCTTAGATCAACATTGCTCGCAGCTACTGCTATTAGGAGCTATGAAGATATCTGAAATGGTTATTAGAGTCATTTATATGCGTAACAAAAGATAATCGATTTATATTCAGAAATCGGATAGTAGACATGTTTTGCAATTCTTCTTTCCACGGAACTGGCAATGATGGGATGCTCTCTACTGAAGTTTTCGCTAGCGGCAAACGCGAATCAATCTGACTACATCTCTCCCACTTATTCATGTGTAAGAAACGCTTTCACGTCAGCCATAAATACAGTGGGTCTGGTGATCGGATCTATTCTTCCTCAAACCACCAAATTCTCCACATCAAACCCCCCCCCCCCTCCACTCCCTCGCCCCTTCAAGGAAAGAACAAAATCCGAAGAAAAATTGTCCTTTCCGGGACCACCAATTGAATTAAAGTAAAATAATAATTACTTACATCTCCATTTTTGACCAAATAAATAAATCCTTGTCCACTAATAAACAGATTTGCAACAAAAAATTGTTTTAACAATTTTTTAGGCGGTCTCGATACTCAGGCTTACCTGGAAATTTCAGCCTCTTTCCACACTTCTTCCTTTACCTTCTTTTTTCTTATTCGTCCCTTTACGCATTTTCCCTAATCTGACCCATTTCCATCTATTCTCCTCAAACTCTCTCCACAAATTAACTCCCCATCATTTTCGGTGGATGCCCATCCCTCACTCCCACTAAGTACCCATACTTTCCCTCACGGCTCTAGCCATCTCCTATTTTTTATTGTTCCTTTATTTCCTCTACCCATTTATTTCTACCCTTCTACCCCTAGCCCTTTGCTTACTTTCAATTTGTTCTACTCCTTTTCTATCCTCAATTATCTCTAATGTTCCCTCCTATGTTCATTCTTACTTGCACTTTTTACCCTTACTCTCCTCCACTCGCCTCAAATCCTTCTTCCTCGATTTTATTTATAGGCCTTTCTTCTTGCTGAAAGATCCCCTTCCTTTCTACCTTCACTTATTGATCTACGAACCTAAACCCGCTGCCCCTATTTCCTCCTTCACTTTCCACAATACCTCTTTTCACTCCTCGACGTTGAATTTCATAGGATTTTATAGAAAATATTCTAAGAACTGAAAAATGTTACACCTAAGTGTTTATAAGGTACTGAGTTTCGTCTTTATTCGGTCAATAGAAGTTTTCTTCTCATCTATTCCTCCAATCATCTATTCGCGAAAGTAAGGAAAAGAAAAATTTTGCAAGAGGAAAAAAAGGCTAACTTGCGGAGAAGAAAAAAGGAGGAGTGACTAGTTGTTAACTCAGGTGGTAGAGGAGGAATGGGGAAAACAGAGCGTGAGATGAGAAAGCTGTGGAACGTGAGAGGAAGAGCAAGCGTCGGAACGTGAGAGCAGAAACACGCAGAGGAAGGCTGACGGTGGAGGATCTGAACGATAAACTATTTGAAGGATTAAAAGGAGATGGAGGAGAAACCAGTGAGACGAACGAAACACCTTAGTCGTTTTCAGACGACTAAGGTGCAAGAGGAGTGAAGACAAATCGAAGAAAGAGGAGAAGGAAGGAGGAAGGAGGTGTGGATTGGGTGAATGTGTGGCAAGCTGGAAGGTTCTGGCCTATAACATAGGGGGGATGTGACGTAAGAGGACGAAATTGGTGAAGGAGTAGTCGAGAAGGGATTAGGCAAAAGTAGTGGGTACGAGAGCGAGGTTAGAGCTGGGTGAGCACAATGCGTAAGTAAGAAAGACGGTCTAGAGATGGGATAACAAAGCAGAAAAAATGGTGTCGCACCAGGAGGCCGAGCTCTCAGCACCAAAATGCGGATGAAAGGAGAGATCAAATCGCAAGGTGTTGACCTGAGTTGATGAGGAGGAGTAGGGAAAACAGAGCAATAAGTGAGCAGGCTGCGGAACGTGAGAATGGAAGCAAGCTGCGGGACGTGAGAATGGAAGCAAGCTGCGGAACGTGAGAATATGAGCAAGCTAGAGAGCATGAGGATGGAAGCAAACTGCGAAACGTGAGAACGGAAGCAAGATGCGGAACGTGAGAGCGGCAGCTGGGAAGAAGTCCACAACTCAGCACCATTTTCCCATGCTTTCCTTTACTTTTTTCCATTCTCTTATACAAGACTGACTTGCACCCTATCGCCCATCAAGTGCTGTTCACTTTCTTATTACCTTCCCTCTTTTCCTCACTTCTGCCAGTCTCATTTCAAATCTACATCATTTCCTCAACCATATTCTTGTTTATTATTACGCCCCCCCCCTCTCTCTTTCTCTTTTTCCTAGAGTTGCGATTTTTTTCGTTGTTTCTAGCGTTTTTTTGGCTTTCCAATAAGAAACTGGTTTAACTGACGGTCGATATCCAAGATTATAAAATTTAATAGGGAATAATGGAGACCTCAAAATTATCACACTTGAGTGTTTATTGCGTGCTAGGTTACAGTTTAATTCCGTCCATAGAAGTATATACTCGATTCATTTTCCTTATCCAATCATTAGAAAATGCGTATTCAGCACCTCTGATTTGAATGATTTGTGGATCAATTTTTGTCGCAGTCACTGTCCTTTTTAGATTTAGTGATACCTGAAAAAGTTAATAATATTATTCATCTGCGAAATATTGATGTCCATTCAAAGATTTGAAACATTCGGAAAAATTGTATATGATATGTTTGGAATTTGGATGAATCGTTCAAATAAGAATATGGTGCATTAAATCTGTTAAAGAGAAAACAAATCAATCCTGAAACTGGAAAATCGATATTTTAAGATATTGAAAAAATCAATGCCAGCATTTGAAAATGATCTCATTTTCAAAACCCAACTTACGACTTGCTCTGCAAAGTTGGAGGAATGCCCATTGCGTCTGACTCACTCTCTCGTGCTGCACACCGTCAGTTACACAGACCGTGGGTAGTCAAACGTCCTGAAAACATTTTTTTTTAAATAAATTTTGGAGAAAACCAACAGTATTCCATGTCGAGAAGACTATCTAATATGTTGTTCACTTACGGGGACTTCACAGCCAAGAATTTTCGTCGTTTCTGCTGGTGGTTCTTCTGCAGAGTTGGCCGAATGAATAGTTGCGGTTACTTTAAAAAAAGATAAACGAAAATGTTTTTGGAATATAATTTAATTTCCGACTGATTCTCAACCGAATAGATCGATTTTAAGACAAGCACTCGACTCAATTACAGCGAAAAATTCATTTTCAAGAATAAATGGGAGGGGGAAATTTTTATCTGAAAACATTCATTTTTAACTTAGAAAAAATGAAATTCCAACCAAAATGTCAACCTCTGCTTCCTGCACGTTTTTCCACTTTTAACTTCCTCCTCCTTTCCCTCTTTACCTCATCCCCTCTTACTCACCCCTCCACGCACTTATACTTACTACTCCCAATTCCGATTCACTTCCCTTAACACTTTTCTTTAAGTTTGCTTCCTGAGATTTCCTCTTACGTTCCACCTTCCTCTTCTACTCAGTATCCGTACGTCCCATCTTTGTAATCCACCTCTTATTCCTCATTGTTCCTTGATTCTTTGTCGCCCTTTATTCTAGTCTACTCTCCTCCACTGATTGCCGCTTACTTCCTTCTCACTGCTTCTACACTACTGAATCCCTCAATGTGTCTTTCTACACTTTAGCTGAACACTATTTTTTCTACACTTTCACACATGATTCCTACTCCTCAACCCTTCTTTTCCTTCTCTACTCATATTCCCTACTCCACGCATCCAGCCTTACATTCCTCATTTTACTCCTGCTACCCACAATTCCCCCCCCCCCACGATTCTTCTTTCCTTGATCCATTACTCCTTGGATACCTATACCTACTTTCCATTCAAGGGCTAATCTTCTACTCTTGCTCATTATTCTTACTTTCCTTCACCCACTTTTCCTCCACTCCCCCAGTACCTCTTATCACCATTTTATGACTCTTCTCTTTCTTATATGATTTTTGGACACCGAGAATGTATAATTTCATCATCTTCTTATTATTTTCAGGAATACCTCTTGAATTTCTCTTTACCATATTTTATAACAAAAGGGGCAAATAAGGTATGAATTTTTTAAGAATATGTAATTACTCACCTAATAAGGAGAGGAATGCCATCTTTATCATCATTTTTGAAAGTGAATTGTTGAAAAAACTTATTCAAATAGAAATTTTTAACTTTGAAAGAACTTGTTGAATAACAATGTTTCTAATAACAGAATGCAAATAGTTCCGCACTTTATCTAGCCTGAAGCAAATACAAATATTTTCAAGATCTCGCTATGTGCATTAATTTATTATCTGAGAAAAACAAAATTGTTTACGAAAATAAAGGATATTATTAGAAAAACTCAAATCAATTACTACTCCGTGTTTTTTTTCTCCTTTTATTGTCTGAGAGAATGAAAAAAATGTGAAAATATCGCTATAAGCAATACATTTTTATTAGAAGAAAGGAGAGCAATTAAATTTATATATTTAGAAACGCTGAAGATAAGAATACATTTTTCTCTGTCGCACCCTATTAGTTTTTACCTATTATATCCATTGTTTCTAGTTTCTTCATCCTTGAATTTAAAAAGAAAATTATCGTTCCATTCTCTCCCCTCCTCCTTTCCTCGCGAACAACTTTCCCATATCTGCCCTTATGTCTTCTCTGAAAATACACAGACTCTGCATTTCCTCTTCTCATCCTTCTTCCAATTGCTTCTTTTATTCCCTCTTCTGAGTTTCCATCTAGCTGTTCTTATCGATATCTTTCCCTACCACTATATTTCCAAATATGTTGAGAGTCTTTTAGTAATTTGGACGTTTCTTTTATTTTATCACCTTTTTTCCTATCCCTTATGTGTACTCTTCTAATTTCTTAGCATTCTCCCTTACTCCTTTTTCTCTGTGCATTCTCTCTTACTTCTCCCTACTTCCCTCCACTTTCCTTATCATCTCGAAGCTATACTCCTTTAGACCCCAGATTTTCCACAATGTCTCTCTCCACACTTCCATTTATCACTCTTACTTTCTCTCACGCACTTACTCTTTCCCCTCATTTCCCCTTATTTTTTCCGAATCCTATTCACGTTATCACTTCTTTCTATTTCTCATCATCCTCTTACTCTTCACACAAATTATTGTTACTCTCCTCCCTAGTATGCATTTCCCTTACTCCACTCCTCCCTTTTTCTCCTCCCTTTTACTACTCCCTTATTCCCGCTTCTATTAACTACCTCTTATTTCTGCTCTACTCCCTGGCAATAATTTGTTCTCACTGTCCCCCCCTTACGCTCTTTCTCTTACTTCCTCTCATTTTTCTCTACTTCCCTTACCCTCCCATTGAACTTATTCGTTCATTTCCCATTCGCCCTTAATACTCTTCTTTTTCACTCCTTTATGTTATCCTTACTTCTCCTAATACACCTACCCCTCTCTTCTTCCCTGCTCATTTGGGAGATACTCTTTTTCAATTTGAGACATTTTCTATCCTAAAACATAAAAGTGGTTATATCCAGAATTGGAAACGCATGAGGAAAAAAAAACATCTTCTTCGATGTTACGTTGTTTTTAGAAGAAGTTTAAGGTTCGATATTTTACCCTATATTTTGTTCGAGATTCCGTCATTCCTTGAACTTCCTTACTCAAGCTTCCATTTTCTCTTCCTCTTGTTTTCCTTTCTACTCATTCCTTTTTTTCTCAATTCCCTAGAATCCCGTATTCTTGTCCATCATCTTTCTTACTTTTTCTAGCTCCTTCATGCATCCTGCTCTCTGTTGCTTGCTCCCTGAAAATTTCTCATCATCCTCTTTCTAAAGTCTACTCTTCTCCTCTTTTACTATAAACAACCATCCCGTACACTTTTCAGGTCTCCTTTACCCGTCACACATTCAAAATTTGTTCTTAAGTTCCTTCACCCAAAACATTGCTTTCTTCCTCACTATTCTCTTACTCATATTGTATATCCCTAACAAAACTGAGCTTTCTCATCTTCTCCTCATTCTTCGTTTTGAAATCCAGAAAGATAAATGCAATTTCTTCCCTTACTCTCCTGATTCTTCTCATTACAATGCAATTCATCTAATGGACATTAAAACTCCTATTCCTTATTATTCTTGTCTGATTCACTGAAATATCTCCTTCCCTCATCTTCCTACTCAATCTCTCTAATAATCTAGAATCTTACACCGTTCCATGGTTTTCTAACTATGAGCACTGCAATCCCTTCTTTCCGGAAGTCTGACAACCCCCACTCCCCTCCCCTCATGGCCACTTGCTAATTGACACCCTTTAATTGAATTTATTTCCCTTGCCTTTTTTCTTTTCTCTGGTCCTCTCTTTTGTTTTCTTAAATGTTAACATTTGCATAAAATAATTTTAAATTTTTTATATTTTAATATTTTGCTGGATCTTTTTCTTTTCCTCTATTTACTTTCTCATGTTCCTTCTTCTATGCAAGGCTATTCTGCTAGTACCTTCTCTGCTGAAACTTTCTCAAAGTTCTATTACTATCTTCCCTTCTCATTTTCCTTTCCTTTCATGCAAATTTAGCATACATAGTTCTACGTCTCTTTTGCTGATTAACACACTTCGTATATTTTCTTCTCAGCCTTCTCCTGATTGCTTCCCCTACTTTATTTTCCAGTATCCATTTAGCTTCTCTTATCCATCTGTCTTCCTTATATCTTCTGACATGCCTATAAATCCGTGAGCTTTCCAATGTGCAGTACCAACATTGAAAGCCTCATAACAAAAGAAGACTTTCCTCCAATATGAAAATGATAAAACAATTTCTCAAGCTCCTAACAGAGTTAAATTATCACTTGAAACTTCTCTGAAAACCAAATCTTTAGTTTTGTTTCCACGGTGTGTGATTCGAAACTCACAGGGAAAATTCAAATTTTCTAGGGGTCAAGCTTGTTCAACAGCAGGAATTATATTTATAATCATTGGTAATGTTCAACGAAAAAATGCGATTCTTTCTTTTGTTTTCCGGGCAATATAATCTTACCTGTACTTTGAAAAGCACGAACCAATCGCGCGGGACTTTCTTCCGGCATCGTCGTTGATGGGATCCCCGATGTTGGAATCCTCGCTAGCGGTAAATGCGAAACGATCCGGTGTTACTCCTCCCATTAACCCACGTGCCAGAAGCGCTTACTCGTCGGCCCTAAATACAGTATCGAGGGGCTATTCACTCTCGAATAAAATTTAGGCTAGTAAAGGATTTCAAATGATATTTGTGTTTAAAATGGTTCAAGTTTGTTAGGTCCGCTTAAATCATAACACTGATGAGTCACACAAGATTCGACCGCCGCCCAGATTCTGGTTCTTATTGCCTCTTATGCATGCTTATTTGGCGTTATATTTCCTATGCCGTGCTACTCAGTAAGGTATATAGGGATTTCCTTGCTTACATCTGATTTTTTACCTGTCTTATACACTGGATAGTGTTTGACGTCACAAACGAAATTTTTCACACATATTCTTTAAATAGCAGATTATTTTTACTGACTTCCAAAGAATAACTTGCATTTCACGAAACATTTGATTGCAGGAGAAATTTGTTGAAAAATCGATTCAGAATAATTGTTTATAAGGGATTTATTATTTTTTATGCATTGTTATAAG
>WSXT02112054.1:0-11166 GCA_011762715.2 Neuroterus valhalla
TTGAAAATTCAAGATGTGAAATTTCAGACGATTCTAATACTTTCTCAATCATAAATGATGAGAATGTAAAAATGGTTGAATTTTCATTTTGTTCAATTAATTGTTTTTATTTTAATTCATTTTATTGTTAAATGTAGAATTAATTTTTTTCAAGTACAACGTATCAGTATCTATTGACCTCAACTTCCGATTTATTTATAAGAGATTTATTTATCAGATTTATTTCATTTATTTATAAGAGATCATAACATCCTCCCGAACCTTCTCTACGCCAAAATCTGTTTCATGATTTATCGATGAGCCCTAACTTTGTCTTGAATAAGTAACTAAAAAGTGATTTTAGAACAAGTGTCCAAAGTGACTGTCCATTAGATGATGCCATGGAAAGTAAGCAGTGGAGACTACCACTACCAATTAAAAGAAATAGAAAAAATAAAAATGAAAAAGATACTCACTCCTGCCGTAGGACACTTCCCATCCTGGATCGGGCCGCTGACATATCCCATATTCCTGTACTTGATGCTCCCGTTGAAGCACATGTGTATATTTTCGTTGAACTTGGTTTCGATGTCCTGAAGACTATAAACACATAGGGCGGATTTTGGCATGGCTTCATTCGCGATTCCTTTGCTGGGCGAGAAGACAGCCACAAAAATCGGATCACCAACAGCAATTCCCAATTGCATAGCAAGATCGCTTCCAGCCGCAGCAACCTTGGCGTCCTGGACTAAATTGTAAAGGTCTGTCCTTCCATCGACGTTACACTGTAGCGTCACCTCGGTGTAACTGTCGTAATTAGCATCACTGATGCAGCTTCGAGCCAATCTCGACACGTATCCCAATTCCTCCTGCTCGGGAAGATACGACTGCTTCTGGACCAGGACGAAGTAAGCGTAGTCGCTGGCGTTGAAGCCGTAAACATACTTCACCAGGAAGTGATCTCGATACTTGACGTCAATGTGGAGGATCGACTGTTTGTTGAAGGTGTACTCTGCGAACTCGAGGGTGTAGAGATTACGGCTGGAAATGGCAGGAACGTCGTGCCGATATTCCCCGTTGTTTGTGAAGGTCGTGCCGACGTAGAGGATGTTCGTTCGACCCCAGGGGTTGTAGCGTTCGGGACCAATGAAGGCGTAGGTGGAGGAATTCTCATCGTTCGCTGCAACGCTGTTTGGAATGAACTCGGGCTTTTGGGATATGTTCGACATTTTGTACTTTTCACAGGCACCTTGAAGCAGAGAGCCGCAGACAATCAGGGTTTTTGATTCCAGGTCAGCCACGAGGAGTTTGTTCACGTTGTTCATCAAGGAGGTGGTCATGTCGCTCGAGGGACAGCCAGTCGCATGACACTGTGGGTTATCTAGTCTAGGGCCTGCAAATAAAATTTTTTAGTTTATTGTAAGCCACTTCAAACAAAAATTCAAGGCTATTTACCGAATTTCTTGGTAAAAAATTACATTTTCCAAGGTAAATTTTTAATGATTATGGCGAATTTTCAAAAAAAAAAAAAAAAAAAAAAATGAGTTTTGGAAAATATTTGAATTTTCAACAAGAAAGATGAATTTTTACCCCAATATTTTCGAAATTCTTTCATAAAAAGATGCAATTTTAATAGGGGGGTCAGGTGTTCAACAAAACCGTTCATTTTTAACCAAGATTCTCAATACAAATGGACTAGTATTCTACAAAACAGTTGAAGTTTCGACCAAAAAAGATGACTCCAACAAAATGGTTGAATATTCAACAAAATAATCAACATTTTAACAAAATAGCGGGATTTTTTAAACGATAGTTTTGGAATCTTAACCAAGAAGATAAATCTCCTACCAAACGGAGAAATTTTTAACTGGACTGTTGAATTTTTGACAAAGAATATGACTTTCAAGGAAATAGTTAAATGTTTCGAAGAAGAATTCAACCGTAATAAAATACATGAATTTTTTACCCACAAAGATGTATTTCCGATTAAGAAGATTAATTTGCTACTAAAAGACAAATTTTAACAACAAACATAATATTTAGATAAAATCTTTCGAAAAAAATGGAATAGTTGAACTTTTAATTTGAAAAATTATCCTTCAATAAAAAAAAAGGATTTTCCACCGAGAAAATTAATGTTTTACATGAGGAACACAACTTGCACCGAATGAGTTATTTACAAAATAGTTAAGTTTTAAGCCAAAAATAAGGTTTTTTTTTTTCAAAGAACAAGAATATTTTCACGATTTTCACCAAATGGTTAAATTTTCTATCAAAAGAATTGAAAGTTTCTTCATTCATTTCAAAACAAAAAGACGATTAAAAAAAACAGTTGAGTTTCCTAAAAGGAAATTCGATTTTTCAAATAACAAATGAATTTTTAACCCAAAAAGATGAGTTTCGACCAAAAAACTTCATTTCTAACTATCAAATTTTAATTATTAACCATATAGTTGATTTATTGAAAGAAAAAAATGGATTTCCAACCAAAAAGAAGTGCATTTCTATCAAGAAGATAATATTCTACAAAAAAGAAAAGAATTTTGAACAAAATTAATTACTTAAAAATAGTAGAATCCTCACCCAAAAATATGATTTATTCAACAAAAAGGATTATTTTTAACAAATAGATGAATTTTTAAATAAACAGTTCGATTATCTACCGAAATAGTTTGATGTTAAAAAAACAGATAAATTTTTTAAACTAATGACAATTTCTTAACAAAACAGTTGATTTTTCTACATAAAAAGTCAAATTTATTATGAAACATTTAACATCAAAAGTCAACAGAAGACAATTGCATTTTCAATCAAATAGTTTAACTTTTGAGAACAAACATTCTTTGAGGATTCTAGAATTATTTTCGCCAAGAAAGTTAAATTTTCAACAATAAAAATAACTTTTCAACCAAAAGCTGAATTTTCAATCTAGAAAGAAGGATGCCCAACAAAACAAAGTTTTGAACCAAAAAAAGGTTCGATTTCAACAAAATAATGAAAATATCAAGAAATTGACAAAAATTTGAAATTAATGACTTTTTAACCAAATATTTGGATTTTTTACCGAACAGTAGAATTTTTGACCAAAGAAGAAAAATATATATGTAATTCTAGACTTTTTATTGAAAGGAATGAAAATTCAACCATAAATGTTTGGAATTTCTTATTGGTTTTTGTGACAAGGAATATAAAAAATATAGATTTTGCACTTGGCGAAATATTTTAAATAACTTTATGAAATCTCTAGAATCTTTATGGAAACATTTGAAATCTTACAAACTTTTTGGAATAGTTATATCGTAAACATTTTTATGGATTCTTTCGAAATATTTGTGGAATTTTCCAAATATGTTTTAGGAAATGTTGTATTATTTTTGAAATATTTGTAAATACTCTTAAAATCTTTGAATTCTTCTAGAGTGTTTTTGGATCCCTAAAATCTTTGTGGAATATTTGAATGATCGTTGGATTCTCCTGGAATGTTTGTGAATTCTTAATAATTTTTTTGAGAAATCACTATGATTTTTTGAAAATCTTTGTGAATACACTTGAAATCTTAAAAAACCTTGCGGAATATTTGTGAATTCTCTGAGAAAATTCCAAATATCTTAAAGAAACTTTTGTAAAATTCCTAATATCTTAAAGAAAATTTTGTAAAATTTTTGAAATCTTTGTAAATACTCTCGAAACCTTCGAATCATTTGCGAATACTCTAAAATCTTTGAAATCTTTGTAAAATCATTTTAAAAAATGGTAATTTTTCTCAAAACATCTTAAAATATTTTGAACAATATGAAGTATATTTGTTAAATACTTTGAAAACTTTGCAGTATTTTCAAGTATTTTGAGATCTTTTAATTTCTTGGTGGAAAATTTGAAATATTTCTGAAATCTCATCAATTTTGTGCGAAATATTTTTTTAAATCTTTCAATATATTTATAAACTTTTGAAATATTTTTCAAATATTAAGAATGATTTTGTGGAATACTTGAGCAAGTTTTCAAACCTTGATATATTTTAAGATCTTCTGAATACTTTTCAGGGATCTTTGTGAAATTATTCATTCTTCCTGAATACTCTCAGAACCTTTGAAACCTTTTGAAATATTTGTGAATTCTCTTAAAATCTTTGTAAAATCATTTGAATACCTTTGGAAAATTCTTTGGATATTTCTGAATACTCTTGACATCTTTGAAGCCTTGAAAAAAATTGTGAGATTCTCCAAATCTGTATAAAATCCTTGTGAAATCTTTTATAATTCATAATGTCTTTGTAATTACATCTGAAATCTTCGAAACCTTTTAGAATATTTTGAGATTTTTGAAATCTTGGTAAAATTATTGAAAAAATGTCCTTTTTTTTTAAATATCCAAAAATCATTTGAAAAATTTCGAGTATATTCGTAAAATCTTTGAAAACTTTGCAATATTTTGAAGTATTGTGAGATCTTTTAATTTCTAGGTAGAATAATCGAAACATTTGCAAAATCTCTTCCATTTTTTTCGAAGTATTTTGGAATATTTCAAAATATCAAAAACTTTGGAAGTTTCGGGATTTTCGTCAAATATTCTGAATTGTCCTACGCAATCTTCGTATAAGTTTTCAAAGCTTGAAATATTTTGATATCTTTTGAATATTTTTGAGAAATCTTCGTAAAATTATTCAATTTTTTCGAATACTCTTGAAACTTTTTATTAATTGTGAATTCTCTTGAAATCTTTGTAAAATAATTTGGAATCTTTGAGGAATTCTTTATAATCTTAGTTAAAACTTTTGAAAATTTTGAAGCCTTTAAAAATATTATTAGATTTTTTAAATCTTCATGAAATCTCTTGAAATCTCTTTGGAATCTTTTGAAATCTAGGACGTCTTCGTAAATTCATTTGAAAACCCTTGAAACCTCTTCAAATATTTCGAGATATCTAAAATATTGAAATTTCCCATATTTGTTCTTTTTTTATGGTTTTGAATACTCTTGTGATCTTTAGAGCCTTCTCGAATAGCGTGAGATCTTTAAAATATTTCTGAAGTATTGGAAATCGTTGCTAAATCTTTCAAATATCTTTAAGAAAACTTACTGACATTGTGTTAAACTTTTTGCATACTCTTGAATTTCTGAAGACCTCTACAATATTTTTTGGATCGTTTTTGGAAATTTTGAAATCGTTGTTGAATCTTGTGAATATCTTCAAGAAATCTTTGTAAAATTGTGTCACACTTAGCAAATTTCCTTAAAATCCTCAAAACCTTTCCAAATATTCTGATAACTTTGTGAAATCTCTTTTGAAATCTATATCGAATCTTTTGAAATTCTTTAAGTCTTTGTAAATACTACTCTTGGGATCTTTGAAACATTTGTGAAGTCATTTTAAATAATTTCGAAATTTTTTGGAATATTTTGAGATCTCCAAAATATTTGTCCATTCTCTCAAAATATTTGTGATTTTCTTTCATCTTATTTTATACTCTTGAAAGCTCTGAAGTCTTCTAGAACATTTCGAGATCTTTGTAATGTTTGTAAAATAACTCGAAATCTATGAAATCTTTGTGAAAACTTTTCAGATCTTAGAAACCTTTCGGAATGATTTGAGATCTTTGAAACATTTGTGAATTTTCTTGAAATCTTAATACAATTTTCCAAGTCTTTGTCAATACTTTCGAAATATTCAAAACCTTTTGGAATATTTTGAGATTATTGAAATATTTGCGAATTATTGTTATCTTTTTCAAAACTCTCAAAATCTTTCAAGCCTTCTAGAATATTTGGACTTTTGAGATCTTCGAACTTTTTTTTTGAAATTTTGTATATCGCTGTTGAATCTTTTGAATATCTTCAAGAAATCTTTGTGATATTGTTTCAAACTTTGTTAATATGCTTGAAATCTTTGAAGCCTTCTAGAATATTTTAAAGTTTTTGAACTATTTGTGAAATTTTTGAATTCTTTGTTAAATCTTCTTATCATCTTCGAGGAATCTTCATGACGTTGTTTTAAATTTTTGTGAATACCCTTGAGAATGGAACATTTATAAATATTCTGTGATCTTTGAATATTTGTAAATTTCCTTGAGAATATTTTGAAATCTCCATAAAATTTTTGAAATGATTGTGAATTCTCTTCTAATCTTAAAAAATATCTTTGTGAACCTTTGAACTTTTAGTCAAATAGTCGGTAAATCAAAATTTGTCAGGACATTCAAGTAACTTAAAGGAGAAAAAGCGTACAGACTGTAATCCTTCAAAAAAATGAACTGATAAACCCGTTATGTAATCACATCAAAACTGGGACAAGACCAGAAAGGTCCTGTCCCGATTTTCTAGTCCAGTCTGCACCCTGAATACAGCAGAAAAAAAAGTGGAATTTACCAGTCGCTACGAATTCTTCCAGCCTTAGACTCGCGTCGAGTTGGAGCAACCTGTTGACTGCTCCTGCATAGAGACGTCCGGTGCCAGGGTCGAGGGTGAGATGATTGAAGGTGAGAGTATTGTCTCTTGTGGCATTTTGATTTGCCGGGAAGAGACCCTGGAGTTGATCGCCTGCTGAGGGGAATTGTGCTACGACGTGGGGCGATCGGGGGCCCTCTTGTGTGGGGATTGCCGGAGTGTCCAGGGCCACCGTCGCCAGGACCAGGAGGAACCAGATGGCGATGCATGTGGGATCCAACGACGGAAGTGACAATGAGAATGACGACAATCGGGGTGGCGGCGGCACGAGAGGACGAACGGGAATGGACGCAAGTCCTGAGGTTCTCATGATGCGTAGACGATATCAAGGATGAAGAGACGCACTCGCGAACGGGCGAGCGCGGGCACACAGGAGCGGACAGGAGAGTTGAAAGGATTGACTGGAGGAGCACGTGCCCAGCTGGTAGTTGACCAGCTTCAAGATGGCACTACCAGCAACATGTAAGTCCAGGTACTTGCATGACGTTCACTCAGCCACACCTCTGAAACAGATTAAAAAATAATGTTTATTCATTATTATTAAAAGAATAAATAAAACAAAAGTCAGGGAAAATTCAGGAAAAGGATGAACTGAGCCGAGGGTGTCTGGTAAGTCCTCAGCTGTTAAGTGTCCTAATGGCAGATTTAGAGGAGAATATGAAAAGGAATTCGCAATTTGGAGCTCATCAATTATTATTATTATTATTATACCATTAAGCCAAATCCCTTTCGGGGTGGGCTTAACTCGTTTACGTTTTATCATGGTAAACGAGTTATTTTAGGTTATTTTATTTTTTTTTTACACTGAGCGAGTAACTTATGAATATTTTCAATTTAAGACTTTGTAATATCTAATATTCAAAATAGGAAATGATGCAATTTTGAGGGTGCGAAATTGAAATTTATTCTGTTTCATAGATCTATTATTAGATTAGATTGGATTGTTCACTCCATGCAAACCCTTTTCGGGTTTTTACATATCCATATTCCCCCCTCCCACAGGAGATCGCCAGACATTGAACCCTTCAACTCAAATCCCTTCCCCAAATCCCAAATAACCCCAACTCTCATATTAAGCCTCCAAGCAATGCCTGACGCACTCAATCCTGTGGGATTTTTATTCTCTGAAACCCCTACCGTCTGCAGCCGGATTTCTTATTTAAAACGCTCGCATTCGCCTGAACATTTGGTCAGAGGAGAGGAAAACTGCAGAAAACCAAAACTCCTGAGCGCAGTCGATTATCGACAGACGAGTGTAGATGTAGGCATTCGGTAGCATCGAATGCCTACACCGATCCTCGGCGTCAAATCTCCCGAACAACTTTTCTTCATCAATCTTCTGTGTTAGCCTTAGTCATTTTTTCAGAAATTTTATTATTTCATTCTTATAGATATTTTTCCTGATTGAAATGAATTCATTCGTAAATATTTTTTTGGTGCACAAGTTTATTTCATTTATATTTTCCCGTAGCTTGCATATTTTGACCAAAAAATGTATCTTTCTATTTTTCATCATTTTTTGTGCTACCAAAATTTGAATTTTCAATTTTTTGAGATACTCGAAAAGTTGTAAAGATCATCCTGGTGGTTTGGCTAAAAATGCTCATTTTCGTTTATATTTTTGAATTTTAAAAATGCCACAACTCTGACAATTTTGTTTTTATAAAAAAAAATCATGGGGATAAATTGTTTCACTTTTCACCTACTACAAGAAACTGTAGTTACAATTTTTGAGTATTGGAAAAAAAGTCCAAAAAAAATTTCCAAAATGCTCCCCCTCTTTTATTTTTGATCCGAAATAGCTGGTTAACGAACTCGACTCGTCTTTTTGGTCCCTCAAAATGGGTGCCAAGCACGATCGAATACGATCATTCTTTCGGAAGTTATCGAGTTCACACATTAGTTTTCATTATTTTTTGTGCGATCAAAATGGGAATTTTCGATTTTTTGAGAAAATCCAAAACGTTGTATTCACGATCTTGTAGGGCTCCTAAGAAGAAACCTTTTTTTCAGATGACCACAGACAGACGCCAACGTAAAAACTACTTTTTCGGAATCAGGAGGTCTCAAAACGTGGAGATTTCATAAATTTCGCGAAAGACAATTTTCACATAAAACCAATACCTTTTCATTATGATGAAAATTGAATAATCTGTTAACTCGATAACTTCCGAAAGAATTATCATATTCGATCGTGCTTTGGCACCCATTTTGAGGGAACAAAAACACAAGTCGAGTTCGTTAACCAGCTATTTCTGATGAAAAATCGAGGAGGGGGAGCATTTTGAAAAATTTTTTGGATTTTTTTTTCCAAGACTCAAAAATTCTAAGTACGGTTTCTTGTAGTGGGTAAGAAGTGAAACCATTTATCCTGATGATTTTTTGTTGATAAGAACAAAATTGTCAACTAATCTGTGTACTCGATAACTTTCGAAATAATGATCGGATTGGATTGTCCTTTGGCACACATTTTGAGGGACCAAAAAGACAAGTCGAGTTCGTATACCAGCTATTTTGGATGAACAATCAAAGAGGGGGAGCATTTTGAATATTTTTTGGACTTTTTTTCCAAGATTTAAAGATTGTAAGTACGGTTTAAAAAGTGAAACAATCTATCCTCATGATTTTTTTTTCTTTTTAAAACAAAATTGTCCTAGCTGTGACATTTTCAAAATTCAAAAATATAAACGAAAATGAGAATTTTCAGCCAAACAACGCAAGACATGAAAAAAAGTTTGAATGAAAAAGATTTTTTTTTTTTGGGGTCCTCCAGGATGATCTTAACAACTTTTCGAGTTTTCTCGAAAAATCGAAAATTCAAATTTCGGTCGCATAAAGAATAGTAAAAAATAGAAAGATTAATTTTTTTGGTCAAAATATGCAAGGTACCGGAAAATATAAATGAACTAAACTTGTGCACCAAAAAAAGATCTACAAATTTAGTAAAATTAACTTTTTGATAGGACAACTCATCAAATTAAAGTAGTCGACATTTCGCTTTTGAATTTCACAAGCTTTTCATACAACTGTAGGGAAGTACAAAGGACGAGCACGTAGCGCGAGGCAAATTCATAACCGAGCACGAAGCGCGAGATCAGGAAGACGCGATGAGAATGTGCCCGCGCAGCGGGCAGATTTTTTTTCATTAACTATGCAACTGCTTTGTTGAAAAGTCGTTTCTTCGGTAAAAAATTCGACTAATTGTTTAAAACTTGAGATTTATAAATATTCCAAAGATTCCAGGAAGGTTTAGAAGATTCCGAAGTATCACAAACATTTCAAAGAATGTATCCAAGAAATTTCAAAAGATTAACAAGATTTAAAAAAAAGTTGAAAGAAATTGAAAGATTTCAAACGATTGCACATAATTTTTAAGATATTTCAGAAAATTTTCAAAGAATTCATCTCAAAATATTACACTGAGGATAACCAAAATTTCAATAATTTCAAGACATTTCTCAGATTTCAAAAGACTTTGCATATTCTAATTAGAAAAATACAACAATTATTACAATTATATTATTTATGGATGCTTTTGCTATTCTATTTATTACAACTCTTCAATTCAGTTGTCCTAAATATCAAGATTAATAAAAAATATCACATTTTCGACAAATTTGAATGAGATTCCCGGATTTATTCAATTCCTGGTTATATCTCGTTTAATTCCAGTTTTAAAATTCTTTCTTCTTTAACTTCTGCTTATTCAATAATTTTATTCGGTCCCCAACGGTCATAAATGGATAAGTGCGACATTTTTATCAATATACTGCGTCCGCAATAAATAATTCAAACAGTTGAAGAAAAGGGTCCATTCTTAGTTTTAATGAGTACATCCGGGGTCAATAAAAAGAAGTTTCTTTTAATTTCTTAATTCTTTCAGGGTAGCGATTCATAAGACGATTTTAAATTTCAGGTAATTTCCAGGATTTTCAAGATTTTTACCGGAAAGGCTTGTTGAATTTTGCAATACAATTTAAATTAACTTGATAATGATTTACATATTTTTTCAATTACCACAACAGTTGTAAACCCAAACCTGAAAAGTCGAATTTTCGAAAAAGGACTACTTTTTTGAAAATCGATTGATTTTCTACTTACAAAAATGATTAATAATAAAAAAAGACTCGTCAACCAAAAAGCTGGATTTACAACCAAATAAATGAAACTTTGGGCAAAAGGAACAAATTTCACACAAATTGCTTGAATGTCTAACCAAATAGTTAAATTTTCAATCCAACAAAAACGAACTGAAAAAACAGGATTGTCAACCAAACAGTTTGATTTACAACCAAATAGCTAAAACTTTAAGCGAAAGAGACGAACTTTGAAAAAGTAGTTGAATATTTCATACAAAGATAAATTTCCAACCAGCTGCGGTCAGAATCTTTAGCAAAAAAGATAAAAATTTATCCGAAAAACAGTTAAATTTTCAAACCAAAAAGACGAATGTTCAGAATAGTCAAATTTTCTATAAGAAATCATTAATTTTTAACAAAATAGTTGCGTTTTTAACCAAACAAAAATAATTTTCTATCAGAATAGTTGAATATTCAAATCAGAAAATTAATTTTTCAACCAAACAGTTGAATTTTAATCTGAGAACAATAAATTTTACACCAAAAAAGGATTAGTTGTATCTTCAGATAAGAAAATAAACTTTCAACAAAAAAAATCTGCCCGCTTCGCGGGCACATTCTCATCGCGCGCTTCGCGCGCAGCTCGCAAGTATCAGCGCGCCTAG
>WSXT02112065.1:0-11166 GCA_011762715.2 Neuroterus valhalla
TTAAAATTGACATTCAGGACAATACTTCTCAGGCTGAATCCACGCGTATCCCCTTTTGATCCGGAGAGGTTCAATTGTTGTAGTAAATATTGCATAAAATATTCTCTTTAGCGATTTCGAGGCTTGATTTTTCATTCTTCAACAGGTGACAGAAGACGTAATAAGTTCACCGATGACACCAAGACAACCGACTGTATCAGGAACAAATTCAGCACCGGCGTTAATTCCACCAGTGATGTTCGCAGCTCCCAGTCCTGCAGAGCCCGTAAATAGACCCTTGGAGCCTCTGACAAGGAATCAATTGCTCCAAGCTTTTAATTACCTTCTTCGAAGTGATCCCGACTTCGTCAACAAACTTCACGAAGCTTACGTGAAATCCTTCAGCGAGATTTTGTCCTAGACAGAATAAAAAATCTAGTCAAGGAAAACTTTTACCCGTCAAACGGGTTGTGACGGCAAACTTTACCAGATAATTTGAAATCATCGGAACCAAGAAAAGCTTACGCGCATTCCTATGTTACCCGCGAGTACGTAGGTACGTAGGTATAACGAATGAAATTGACGATTCTGACTACCACCCGACTTCTAGGATTGGAAGTAAAAGTAAAAGCAACTGCATACCTTAAACAGTATTTTTATATAATATAAATGCGTTTTTCTTAAAGCAGAAGCTAAGGTATGAGTGGAGGGCGCAGTGATCATTTATCAATGTTTTTTTTACAAGCCTGATCCACATATTTGTTACGAACACTGTTAAAGCGAATGCTACTTGAAGAGATTAGTTTTTACATGACTCGAAGAACAAGGTGGGCAAAGATTATTTTAAAAAGCCATGCACGATTTTTAAAGTGTGATGCCGGAAAATGTTACGGTGTTTTAGAATTGCTATTGCGAGACTAGGACGACAATAACGGCACTTGAGTTAAGAGCACTTGCGTGAAATATTGAGTTGTCGGAACCGCATAATTCTTTTGTGATAAGCAAATGCATGAGATGCCGCACAGAAATATTGACTTCTGAGAATGTGAGATGAAAGATTGAAATTGTAGAGCCCTGAAGATGTGTTAAATGGACTTGACTTTTTGTTAAAGTGTAAAAGGACACGTACGTTAAATTGATGGGAAATGGATATCGGATAATCGGATAGATGAAGAGAATAAAAACTCAGATGTAAAATCCTTGCAATATATATTTGATTTTGGACTCGTTTTTCACAGTGGATCATCCTGATGTACAGGCAATGCATATTGTCATGAAATAAAGACGTGATACGTGTCAATAACACTGTCTAGTAATTATACCGTATTATCACAATACATTACTTTTTATGGAATACGATTGGAGTTGTGCGAACTGCAATCCGGTATCGCGATATTCGACAGCTGACTTACTAACTAGAAAGAATCGAGAGGCGCCATTTTTCTCTTTTGTCACGCGACGATATAAATAATCATTGACTTTGATGTACGCTCTCTTATCTTAAACTAAGCACAATCGCGCTGCGCGCTTTCACAAACAATTAAATCACTTTAATGCAAAGACAGACCCGAGCTGGGCATTCATCATGTTAGTCATTATCTGAACTTCGCACCCCGCATTGATAACACTTAATAACTCCAACCCCGACACTCGTCGCCTTCGCTCTGGAATGTCCGACTCGAATTTCGAATCTTAGACCTGCTAACTCTTCCATTCGTGATGAAATATCGAAATCCGCTCAGCGCCGACTCACAGATCTCCCATTATTTATTTATATACAAAAGTTACGACTCGAGTGGTCGTGCATATAAAATTCTTAAATACAACATTCAGAGTTCGCAGGAGTAAAATCCGTATTTTTAGTAGAAGAAAAGCTCTCAGGAAGCGATCAAATATTACGTGATACTTAATATTGGAGTGGACGTCGATTCCCGAAATTGTATTTTCCTTGATGTTTATTTTACCGAAATTCATATGGCTTGAATACAATTTGCTATAATTTTCATTATTACGAATTGGCAATTCTGTCAAATTATCATTATTTGCCCTAATTTCTTTCAGGATTTTGCATGAAGAAATTTCATTTTTCATAAAAATGTCGACCGCATAAAAATGGGTGCGCCAAATACAAGTCAGCCAATCAGAAATTTGAATTAGGAACTCTGATTGGTCGATTGAAATTCGTGCAATCATTTTTATGCGACGCCAGTCAAATGAATTAAATTATGTTAAATGACGATTCGATCAAATAAAAATGATGTAAAATAGTATTTCGGTAGAATAAAGGTTATGCTAAATTATTGTCCACGGTCACGCAATTTTCGGTTAAATAAATAGCAGAGAAAATAGAATTTGGAGAATATTCATGCACCTCCTAAATTTTTAAATAGAATAAAAAATTTCAAGAGTTGTAAAATCGATCTCTATCAAAATTGCTTCGTGATTGATTTTTTATAAAATTCGTAATATTTCAACGCTCCCTCAATTAAACGCATCGTGTGCATTTCAAGTGGATGAATAAATAATAGATGCTAAGAAATAATTTAGAAAAGATCGAAAGAGATAACTTAAGATAAAGTAGAAAAGAAGTTCGATGAATAAATGGAGCCCCCGCTATTAGAGATCTGATTTGCCATAATTAGGAAGATTCTGAAATTAAACTTATGGATTCTAGTATTTTTTTATAAAGCGTGATTCATCGTAATTATGGCGTTTTATATTATGCATTCAATCTCGAATGTCGCGACCCGCTCTCACAATCTCACCGCGTAACATTTTGGCCCCCTCGAGGGGAAATGCGATTCTTATTTTTCTAGTAGTTACAAAATATATTTAATAATATATAACAAGTTGGTACGCGAGAATAGATATTACAGATATTTTTATACATATAATCATATAATTTACACTGGTGTTTTCTTCGAGAAAAATTCACAGCCGAGTGGAGCCACTTGGGCCCGCTAGCTTTCTAGGAGTCTTCGGACCAGTCGCAAATCTTATTTTGAAACTTAAGCTTTGAAAGAAGTTTTTCTTTTGGGAGATGATGTGTTTAACTTAAATTTCAAACAAAGTTAGTGCGCACAGGCCCAATTAAACGTGTGTCGTTCTTTTCAGACCATTCTAGAATGATAGAAAAAAGTCTTTGGATCTATCGAGTGGTCTTTTAGACCAAAGGCACTTTCGGTGGTCCGAGTAAAGGTGGTGCGTTATCAGGCATCCGATGTGGACCCAATTTGTCGATCTGATTTGGTAGAGGTTGGAGTAATCTGATGGCCAAGCTCGCCAAAATAAGAAGAACTATAAGGCCACAAATTGGCACTGCAATTGTGGCTGTTCGGAACCAACCGTCTGTTGATTGGACCCCGTGACCAGTTGGCTGCATTGGTCCCAAAAACGCTCTGGAATCTCCGACTAGTACTGCAAAGAAATACATAGTTATAAATCATTTTTGAAATGAGATTATTTTTCATGAAATGGTCAAACTTTAGAATTCTTCTATGTAAATATATTTATAAATCTTCAATGCAGCGCAATTAGATTTAGCTATTTGTTTAAATTAAAACTTCTAGATTTTAATCCGTCGAATGGAAAAAACAACAGATTTAACAAAAATTCCGTTGAGTTCAGCAGAATTTAAAGAATTCAACAAAATTCATGAGTGAAAGTTTTATTTTTCTAACAAATAAATTCTCTATCAAGTGCTCTATTGATAAAATTTCTGATTCTCAACGTGAATCAACTAGAATTGCAAGAAAAAGTGTTCAATCAAACGAATCGAGAGGTCAACGAAGCGTTTCAAAGTTCTACTCTGGAACTCGCTTTGACGATCACCGACTCGTATGTCATAGCGAGTAAAAGTCAATATAAGTAAGAGGGCTGAGGATCGCGAGGTGGATGAAGTACTTAAAGAATTTACGAGGTCCGAAGGAGATAAAAATCAAAGTTCCAAGGAGGGCAGGTAACGAGGATAATTAACCGACCTTGAAGGGTTTTGTTGAGCCTACTCCTCACTGCAGGACTGTCAACATGGTTGCAAAGATCCTCCTCGCAGCACAAGAATCCAGGCAAGCATTGTCTTTCCTTCAGACTCTTCTCCAGGCAGCCACTGTAAGGACTGTGTTCTGGTCTTAGAGATGCTGGATTTAAACTTGATGGCAATTCGGTGAAACATCCTCTTCCCATACACAAATATGACTGGGAAACACAATCTGGCTGATTGCAGTAACACCTCACCAATCGAGCATTCTTAGTTTCTGAAAAAAATGAAGGTTTAGTATTATTTTGTGTTTTGACAGAAACAAAATTATTGGATTCTTAGAAAATATTTTTTCAATGTTTTAGTATTTTGATAAGTTTTGATAGATTAAAGATATTTTTAATATTTCAGAGAAATATGAATATTTTCAGGGAATTTAGTTGTTAAAACTCGAAGATATTATGTTTTAGGACCTTGAGAATTTTTCAATTCAAATTTCTCTCCAAATTGTTTTGGTTGACTTAAAATAGGACCTTTGAAATTATTGTGTGCTTTAACGTAGTTATAATTTCGAGATTCTACTTTTCAATGTTTCCAAGTTTGCAGATTTTAATTTTTTAAGCAAATTGATATAGAATTTGATTTCTAAGAAGTCTTAAATATTCAGGCGTTGTGAATACGGGTGGTCTTCTTTTCGTGTCACTTGCTCTTGTTAATCTTCCCGATATGATATAATAAGGCTCGTCAGTAGAACTACATAACATATACTATACACCATTACATTCGTACACGAATGGACCTTCCTGACTAATTGATTACAATTCATATTTTATTCATGCAATCCTTCGATAACGCAACGACGAAAGCACACATTCGCTTATACGCGAACTTCTACGGGGTGTTCCGCAATCGAGAGATGGTTACCAGGTTCATCAAACTCGCAATTAAACTACTTATCATTTTATCGCTCGAAATTGCATTCATTAAGTCATTAGCGACATTGCAACTCTGTCTTATTCAAAATTAAGTCAAATTATCCTTATCTCTTGCAATTCATTAATGTTCTCTATTCAAATACTGATTGGAAAAATAATTGAAAGTCCTCAATGATTTCGAATCTTGGATATTTCTTATAATTTTATTTCAATTCAAGGTTTTGTTCTAGAATAATGGCTCTTTCGACTTGCTTATTTCTTCTATTTGAAAGTCAAAATTCAAGAGGGGTGCTGGAATATTTTTCTAAAACTTTAAGTTCATTCAATTAAAAATAATTTCTCTGTATCATTATTTGAAGATAATTATCTTTTTCCAGCTCCCTCTCTTAATCTGGCATTATAGAATAGAAACAGGCATCTTTTTCAAAGAACCAGACCAAAATAAAATGGGAAATTCGGTAAAACCCTAATTCGAGACAATTAATACTGAATAAGAAAATTTTCAAAAGCTCAGAATTAATGTTGATGCGTAAATCATGCAATGTTATAAAATATAAAAGAACGGGAATGTTGAGTTGATAAACACCCGTTATGCATATCTCATGTTACAGATATGCAGGAAGAATAAGAGCAGCTTCAGCGAATTCAGAAACACGACTCGATTATCTTTTGAGCTCTTCTCAACTCTTCCCCTAATGAGTGGCCGGTTTCAAGTCGTAAAAGATAATGCTAGCCTTGCTTATAGGAACGTATATTTGTTGAAGAAACTTTTATGCGAGACTTTTATTAGATACAAAAATTATTTATGCTTACTTCTGCTTGCTCAAAAACGCAGGCAACATTTTTCTCTTCTGTCGCTTGATTAATAGAGACTCAATGAATCTTTAGACCTATGTCACAATTTAGTATGCAACGGCGGCGCGGAATGATGAGGAAAACATTTGTTTTCTTCATACAAATATTTTGATCGAGCCCTTTAAGGAAGATATTTAGAGACGGGAGCAGGGAACGTGATAATTTAGCGAGACGGATTTGTGGATAAATCCCCATTGTTATGGACATCGCTGTTGACTTTGGACGTGATTAAGATTTTTTTTTCTTTTAGATCTTTTTTTTTCTCCCGTCGGTCTTATGTAAAGCGCCGCGCTGAATCGCGTGACGAAAATCTGGTATCCATTCCGAGACCCGCGGTAATGCGATTTATCATTAAGTTGTATCTTCGCCCTTTGCGGCTGAAAACACGAGTAAGAAAGCCGACTATTGAAGCAACATTGGCTTATCCTTTTTTCTTTATATTCATTACATATTATTATTATAAAAAAACGCTTTTTCACTACGACACACTAGGAAGTATATATTTAATTTTATTAAATATATATTTTTGTAAAATAATATTATATACCCAAACATGTAATTTATTCTTTCAATAACTGTTTTTAACAAACGAAGAGTTCTTGAGCTAAATTTGCAAGCCAGATGTCTGTGACAGTGTTCGTTTACGTAGTATACTCTATTGGGAATCTAGAGTTGCAATGCGAGACCTGATGGCCATCTGGAGAACTAACCAACAAGGCTGCCTATGGGATACACGCAGCATTGTTTACATACATGTTGCACTCAAATAACGGGATAATAATTAATTTTGTGTCAGATTAATCAGTTGGAAGTACATAAGACGTTTATTAAATTAATATAAAATCTTAAAAATGGAATCCTCCTCGAACCATAGAAAGGTAAACGATACTCGCAAAGACAATGTGTCCTGTGTTGTCAATAATTGTGATTCCGAAAAAATATCAACACTAATTTCAGTTTCCATCAAGTACTAAAATTTGGCAGTCGTACTGTTACAGTGAAAAATCTTGTTGGAAAAAGCATTGTTGTTGATAAGCGTTCCGAATGGTTAAAACGACTCAAGATACTGATCAACAAATACTAGTTTGCTCTCTGCACATCAAGCATTATGTATTTCCTGGTTTGTTTTTTATACAGTTATTGCGTGATTATTAAATAGAATTATTATGATCATTAAATAAAATCTATGGCTCGTGCCAGCTTTGCAAGTGCAGTACATGACAGTGACAGACACCTGTTTATTGATCTCACTGTTGTTATTATTATTACGAATTATCGCCCTTTCACCTTCGATCATGTTTCTGGAAGATGGCGTTGCAACAACATACTCACACAATATTTCTAGAGAGCATAGCACTATTTTTGTCATATTCAAATTATACTTTACTTGAATGAACGTGCTAAGAGCCATGTTTGTTTTGATACAGCAGCGCCTCTTTGCTGCGGCTATGAAGTATGTTAAAACAAGGTGACTGAAGCTTTGATGGGGTCAGAGCACGTAGATTTCAGGAAAATACTGACTCTAATTCAGTATTGATTTTTGCGTGGGCCATTGATCATTGTGGAAGACACGCATATGGCATATAATAATGGGGATGATAAAATAATAACTTGAATCGAATTGGGTGTGGCTGGAGTGCTTTAATCTTTCTATTTCGAATTATATAGTCTTGAAATTAATTTTATTTCATAAAATTAATATTCGGACAGCTAGAGTTAAATTTCACTCTAGACTCTAGATGAGCAATAAAAAATATAAGAATTAGGGTCGCGCCGCTCTATGATAAAATCTTTTGCGTTTTTATTTTCTAAGTATCAGAACCTGATTTAAATAAATGCCCCAAATGAAATCATCATCGACTTTTTTTCCAGATTCCTTTCAAGACAAAATTTCTTCTTTTTCAGCTCCTCCAATTCGTAAGGAATGCGTTTCCAGGCGGCGTTAATTATTCCAGGAAGAGGAGAAATGGAAGTAGGAAGTCGCGATTTAAAATCTGTTGGTGTGTGCCACACAGAAAAAGGTGGAGTCCCACATTTTTTCAAGCATTAGGGAGGATTGTCTTGAGGAAGAGGAGGAGAAGGAGGAAGAGGAACCTTGAATTTTCGAACTGGGGAACTTGGACCCTCTTTGATGTTACGAGCCTGGAAGGTACCATCGGCAGAGCACACACGGCACAGCATGCCTCTCTCCATATATTCTCTCCAGTTTAATCTTTCTTTTGTGACTCGGCTGTTTTAGCGTTTTTTATTCGGCCTGGTGAGCCCTAGCCTCCGGGAGAGCGAAGGGGGTCCTGCGCCGCAGGCTTATTAACCAGAAAGAGAGATGGAGAGAATTCAGCAAAGAGAATGAGTGAATGAGAAGAAAGATGGGAAAAAATCGAAAAAGAGTAAAAGAGGTAAAGAGAGGCCAGTAGTGTAACGAGAAGTTCTCTCCCTCACAAGAATTTCAATCAACCAAGTATACCAGTTTTATTAATTTCTAAGTCGACTCATTAGTCTTTCTACAGTCTACCTCCACGCTTCACTAAATCCACGACTGATTCTGAAAAATTGTGTTCCACTTTTATTGAGTTCTAGCTGACCGGGAGAAATTCAATTTGAGAAGACTTCTTGCAAAATGTACCGGATTTTGGTGTAGACTTAACCCAACCTGCACTCTAAATGCCTTGGACCGGGAATCACGGTCCATTGGATCGGAAACCTGGTCCAAGCAATGACCAAAATAAATCCGGTCCATTGGACCAGAATTTTTCATCCAAGCGGGATCTGAATTTTTCGGGATCTAAATTGCGCTAGTGTCGCAAGCAAGCAAGGAGGTCGAATTTTTAAGATGTATTTTAATTTACGCATAAAAGTTATTTTACGATTGTTCTGTGGAGCATAAACTAAATAGTTAGTATTAAGAATTATTATTAATCAAAAACAAAGTGTTCAAAATTAAATTTTAATCGTATAGAGCAAAGAAGCACGTTCTTTGTTAAAACTGTTTTTTTTCTCGAAGAAACTATTTTTTCCCCATATCAAGCAAGTTTCAACAAATTTGGAGCTTAAGTATACTTTAAATAATGTATGCAGTGAACAATCTGATTCAGAATATATAGAGAATATGAGTAATAGACAATCAGAACTGAAATTTCAAATCTAACCTAAAACTTGAAGGTCATACTTTCCTAGATATTGAATATTTCATCTAAATGTGATATGCAATGTCTGAGTTTATCATAAAAATCAGTTTTTACAGGAAATGTATTTTTTCACTGCATATAATAAAAACTCCGGCAGAAACACTTTGTTTTCGACCGGTATATTTTTGCATCGTTTTCTTATTGTTTAAAACTGCAAAAAAAATCGTGAATTGATTGTCTTGCAAAAATTGAAATGCATATGACTGCAAATCACTTTTGCTAGTTCACATTTTGACCGTATTAGAATTAGAGATGGCGTAATGCAATTCTGCGGTTCCCAATATCTCTGGCCCAATAAGCTTGGACCGGAAAACGATTTCCGAGTTGGCTTCTTGCTAATTAACCCAAAATCTGCTTCACTCGAAACCAAATTTTGACTGCACATAAAATTGAAATTTTGTAGCCTAATGATGAAAAAAAAATGGTTTATGGAATCATGAGATGGAAATTTTTTCAATCATCACTCTCTTATCTTCACCGAGACGTCAAAATCAAGAGTTGCCTCGTCGATTATCAGTCTTGATTTCCCAAGGCGAATATCTGAGATTCTGAGACATAAGCTATGTTCGGATACGTGACCTGTTGGGCTAGTCGTCTCGATTTTTATCGCTCGTTCGGTCGATCGGAAAGAGATGAAAAAAAGAAGAGGAAAGCAATAAGGAGAGCTTGTCGGAAAATAATTAATATGCCGCGGACACATAACGAACGGCCCCACGGAGCAGTCTGTGTTTGTTTTCGGACGGGCCTTCCTCGGCTTCTCTCCGGGCTCGGCATGTCGGTTGTATCTCTCTTTTGCCCGGGCCTCTCGACCTCCCGCTGCTTCCCCCTTTTTCTTCTTTTCTTTTCTTTTTTTCCCCTTTTATTTTAAACACAAGCCCACACTGAAACACTCGCCGGGTATCTTGGGTAGATACACTGATACAGTATACGTACACCAGCAGATGAGAGCCTACCGACTCTTTTTCTTCGTTATTCGTCCTTTAGCAAGTCTACTGCTCTTCAATTCTTCATCTGCGTTTTTCTTTCTCTCTCTATCCAGAGAATACTCAAACAGTATCTTTTTCTCTCTTCTGCTGCTCGTCGTGAGACCCCAACAGAAGCAGACCATGGACTTTAAAGAAAAGGTATAGCAAGATTCGTTTTTCATTTTTTAGGAATCAAGAATTTAGGTAGGTATTTAGCGAATGAGAGAATACCGCTTTTTGCGATGGATACTTTGTGATAAAAAGGACAAGATTAGGCTCGAGATTAAGGGACAAAGGAATTAGGAAAAAGCATAGAGAGAGGGACATTTAGCAACCAGTCATATGAGATCTATTTTTTGAAAACCAAAGAATAATAATCAGTATCTTCTTTTTCTACCTTAAAAAAAAAGTGTAACGAAATATCTCGGGAATCTCGCACTAATTGTTGTTGAAAACTTCATTGGCTTGTAAATTAAACTAAATTGATGTATTCATGGCATATGAAATTTGAAAATAAAATCCTCTTGCAAGACCAACGTTTAGTTTGTTTACAAATGTTAATTTAAGTTGCTATAATTATGGTGGCAAAATATTTTATTGTTTATGAGAACGCAAACCTTCAATCATGTGCTTTAATCAAAGAATAAAACTTGAATTTATTGATATTAATTTCATTTTCGTTAATTAATTAGGTAATTTCGAGTACCTCAGATATTAATATTTCCGAGATTTATAAAGATTTAACAAAATCTAAAGTATATGTATATCAAGCTATTTCAAAGGATCTGATCTTCCAAGAATATTACAATTCAAGAATATTTCAAAATTTTTCTCAAGACTCCGAAGTATTTCAAAAAATTATAGGGATCGCCAAAGTATATCAAAATATTTCAAAGAATTTTTTTGAATATAAAATAATTGAATGGCTGTTTTACTGCGCTGAAAAAATTACCGATTGCATTTTCTAAATTGAGAAAATATTTTTAATGAGAACATGAACATAAATAGAGCATTGAAATTTTTTGCAAACATAAGTATTATGTATTTCAATGGGGTAGAAAGTGAACACTAATAAAATTATATAAAATAATCAATTCTTGTTTATTGCATTCTGAAAAACAAATAGTGCATTCTACCTCAGTCGAGACCCACCAATCATAACCCACTACGGGATTTCGGCTGAATGGTTTTGAAAAAAATCTGCCCGCTGCGCGGGCACATTCTCATCGCGCGCTTCGCGCGCGGCTCACTTCGCTCGCAAGTTTGAGCGC
>WSXT02112076.1:0-25356 GCA_011762715.2 Neuroterus valhalla
ACAGAGGGCAAAACCAGAAACAACTGCCTGAAGGACTGTCAGCAGTAACTTTGAACATCAGAGTTCCAAAAGGCCTACACATTGTCATTAGTAAGTATAAAAATATTAAACTGTATAAAATAAAAAAAAAAAGTGTTTCAAATGAACAAATTATTTATATTTTCTCTTAATTTTACAGATTATAATGAGCACGAAGAAGAACTTATCAAAGTGGCACTGGCACATCCTATCGGCAATGAGGAAGACCACAGCCTCGACGACAACAATAACAGTGATGATGAGGATTTAGATGAAAACGGGTAAGCTCCGGGCGACCTTCACCATGCCCGGGATCATATCCCTCAACAGAGGTAAGGAATGAGGAATACGTGTCCGTCGACTGGAGTCACTACTCCCCGAACTAGCCAGAAGGAGAAGGAGGGAAGAAGAAGAAGAAGAAGAAGAAGAAGAAGAAGAAGAGTAATCTAAAAAAAAATCTAGAACCATGTAGAATAATATATATTTTAATTTATTTCATTTCTTTTTTTTCTTCTTTTTACCTTGTTTTCACCCTTCTATCTTATAATTGTATATTTAGGTCTAATTTTGTAACATAAAATTGAAATAAAAAAATTTAGATTTATTGTTGTTTGTAAATATGTCTAGTTGCACTATTTCAAATTACTGTTATTTAAATCAATAAATCTTTTATAAAATAAAAATGAAATAAAATGAATTTTCCCGAATTGAGTCACCTACCTATAGTCATAAGCTTTAAAAAAGAGAGAGAGAGGGAGAGAGAGAGAGAGAGAGAGAAGATGCTTGAGCGGGGTGTGTGTGGGGCGGTGGCGGCGGTCATGTCTCGTAATAAGCTTATAGGAGACATGGGTGGGCGCAGCGTCCAGGTTATAATCTCATCGTCCTGAACGCTTGACGCGCAGGGTCTCTGAGCTAAAACTACGGGGTTGAGCTTGTACACCGTACTAGCTCATTTCCGCGGCCACACCAACGAGCTGATAACCCGAGTTGCGCTCTGGGCAGGGGCGTATCAGCGAATTTCTCTCGACCACACACACGCGCGTGTCGCCCATTTGAAACCTTCTTCTCATAAAAGAGGGAGTAATAACTAGAAAAAAAAAGTATAAAAGAAATCAGTTTGAGGTACATGGTTTTATTAGTCAAAATGGACACAAGATGGAAACATCCCTTCACTTCGATGATTTGCGGCCCTACTGGGTGCGGAAAGACGTTTTTTGTGAAAAAATTTCTTCTTCACATAGATCAAATGTGTGATGTAAGTTTCAACGTGTTATTTTCTATTATTCAGAGTGGCAACCAGCATATGTCGAATACGGGAAGAATATTGAATTTCGTGAAGGTTTACCGCAATCATCGGATTATTCCAATGATAATTGTGCGAAATTAATCATAATTGACTTTCTAATGCGTGAATCTTCGAATAGTACAATTATTGATCTCTTTACCAAGGGTAGTCATCATAAGAACCTAAGTGTTATTTTCATTCCACAAAATCTCTTCCACCAGGGTCATGGTCATCGTGATATTTCTTTGAACGCTAATTATATTGTTGTTTTCAAAAATCCTCGCGATCGTGCACCAATTCAACATATGGCACGTCAGGTATCACCTGAAAATCCACGATTTGTCCAAGAGGCTTATCATGATGCCACTTCTCATCCTCACGGTTACCTCCTCTTCGATTTGAAACAATCTTCACCTGATAATTGTCGTTTTAGAACGGCAATATTCCCCACTGATCCGTTTCAATATGTCTACGTGCCTGCAAAGGGTATAAAAGCTCGAAATTTAGATAATTCTGTTCCAGTCGTGCATCTGCGATGAAGTCGAAAACACGTGAATGTGCTATTGGTGTTAAAAACGCCGCAGTGTTGCGCGCTTTATTCCATCTAAACACCAAACAACGTCAAGTGATACTCAAATCGTCCGATCCAAAACTGGTAAAATGTATTTGTGAGTGTGCATTAAACATTTTACACGGTATTGTTCCTTTGAAAAAGAGTGAAAAACTGAGGTTGAAGAAACATAGACGCACATTACGAAAATTGGCCATACCGCGAGGTACATGGAAAAGTAAAAAGAGTTTCATCGTACAAAAAGGTGGATTTTTACCACTTTTGATCGCACCCATCATCGGTTCTCTTCTTTCAAATCTTTTTTCATCATCTTCGTAAATAATTCCATGGAGCATGCTCGCAAAATGGTACTCATTCCTAGTGATCGACTGTCACAACTTCAACAACATAATTTAATGGCACAGCATATTTCACAACAACAACAAAATGATGTGCAAAGTATGAATTTTTCTCTACCAACCACTCAAACACCAGGTGACCCTCTTAGTCGATTGGATATGGAAATGAGTCAAATTCTAAACTCATCGTCATTGAATGATGATCGTGAAAAATGGAAAATGTACCAACAAGTTTTGCAAAAATTTCTTTTTTTTTTGCCGAAGAATCGCGAAAGCCAGCATCTACAGACAAACAAGAGTCTAGTGATAAGACGATAAATGCGGATGAGACAAATTATATGACCGTAGATAGAACTCTGTCTACTCAAGATATTGTTTCATCAGTTCCGAAATCATACAAAACTATTGCTGCATCATTACTAGAGAACTTACGAAAACCTGGTGTGAAAAGTAGGCTGCATTGGGATAATAAAGGCAACGTCTTTATCAACGGACGCCTGGTGGAAAATTCGAGCATTGTTGAACTTATAAATGACGCAATGCGATATAGAAAAAGAACAGTTGTTCCCGGGAGGCAACAGTTTGCTAATTTCCTTCATGAAATAGCCATACCGCGTGATTTTGTGGGGAATAATAAATATTGGAAAGCTTCAGAGATTTTGGGTTTTTCGGTAGACGTAACGTCAACTCCGCTTAAACGGAAAAATCGAGAAAAAAAATCACAGGGTGAAACATCAAATCTTTATGCATCTCTCTTGACAGAGGACGAAGACGACGACGAGGAGCAGGGGGCTAGTAGGAAGGAAGGAAACGAAACTGTAAACGACAAACTTAAACGCAATAATAAAACGCCTGTAAAGTCTTGGCTCTCTTTGAATCTACGAAAATGAGGATATTGGAGAATTTATACTATGATTCGCAGCATCAGGCGTCATACTCGGGCATTGAAAAACTTGTAGGGGCTACGAGAAATAAAGTTCCAAGTAGAGAAGTTGTGAATTGGCTCAAAAGTCAAGATAGTTTCAATCTCCATCGGCCAGTCAGAAGAAGTTTTAGAAGGGCTCACTACGCCATTGATAATGTAGTTGATCTTTGTCGAGCGTTTTAATCGCACTCTCAAAGAGCGTATATGGCGATACTTTACGCATCGAAACACCCACAGATATATCGATATCCTTCAACTGCTTGTAGCAGCATACAATAATACCCGCCACTCTAGTATTAGAATGCCGCCATCTATTGTCACTCTAGAGAACGCATCCATCGCAAGGCAAAATCTACAACGACGTTACCTGAACAACGATAAGAAGAAGAAAAAGCCTAAATATAAGGTGGGCGATGTTGTACGCATCAGTCGTGCAAGTGGTACCTTCGAGAAAGGATATGAATCTGGATGGAGCGAAGAATTGTTTGTTATCAAACGTGTTATAACGTGGAGCACATTTTCACCTGTTGTGTACGAATTGGAAGACTTGGCTGGTGAAATAATTGATGGTGTTTTCTATAAACAAGAATTATCAGATGTAAAGAATAAAAACGTGAAAAACGACGAGTTTATTGGGGAAAAAGTGATAAGAACTCGCAGGAAAGGATCTAAAAAAGAAGTTTTTGTCAAGTGGGCTGGTTATCCTGATAAGTTTAATTCTTGGATACCTTCTTCTGAAATAAAACGTTTGCCATGAATGAAGATCACTTTTATCTTATTTTACCAAGTAATAGTAGTATGAAATACTATCCAGACAATACAATTACACATTTTACAACACAATTACCGCAAGAAATTCGTTTACAAGGGTGTTGGGCAGTTGCTCTAACTGAGATTCAATTTCCACGCTCATTTCTACATGTACGACACGGGGAAGATGTTTTGGAGAATCGTCTTATTCTCGTGTTCAACGAGGATCTAGGAGAAGAATTTCCTGAACAAAAATGGGATTTCTTCGATGAGCAAACTGATGATAAAATGAATGGTAGAGATATCGTGCAAAAATTTCTATTACCGAAAGCCAATCTACTCAATTCTGATTCATCTAAAATTTGCACCAAAATTGAGAAAAAAAGACTACAAATTCTGACTGGTGTGTGGCTAAAGCCAATAGTATCATTCTTCCCATCAGGTATCTACGATTCTGTAAAGGAATTGGTCCATGCCATAAACAGTACACCAGAAGTTAGTAAACACATCCGATCGCAATATGACCAGATGCACAATAAGTACGTTACAGTTGAGAAAATTTGTAAAGGTAATTGTAAACAAGTTGGTAATGATAATCTTGTTGACCAGATAAACAATAAGTATGTCACCGTGGAAAAAACTTGCAAGGAAAACTGTGAACAAGCTGGTATTCATTATCTTGTAATAAGTGAAAAATTTTCACGCATTCTGGGTTTTGCACCAGAAACATTATTACCGACTGATTCTTACACGGCTTGTCAACCACCAAGTCTCACAATCGGATAACCAGAGAAACTCTTCATCTTTTGTGATATCTGCGAGCCTAGGATCGTTGGAGATGTGAAATCTCCACTTCTGAGAGTCCTACCCGTTGATTCGAAAAAATATACATACGGCTCCACGCAGGTTACATATTGTTCAGCACCTCATTACATACCTATACTTCATACAGGATTTCGGACTATTGAAATAGATATAAGGGATCATCTTGGCCTCCCGATACCATTTGAAGTTGGATCGTTGACAGTGACACTTCACTTTAAACGAATAGACTAGTTGTTTAATTATTCCACGATAGAACAGAGAATGACTGCATACGACAATTACTACACGAATCAACTTGGTGGAGGAGGACTCTCACAAATTTATATTGGATGTCCCTATCAAAGAAGACACGGAATTGGCAGTTTTCTCGGTGGTCTCTTCCGTCGCGTTTTACCGTTCTTGGCACGTGGCGCACGTGTAGTTGGTAAAGAAGCACTCCGAACTGGTATGCATGTTATTGAAGACTTGGAATATAATATCCCATTGAAGAACTCCGTAAAAGCACGCATTGGAGAATCGGGGAAAAATTTGAAGAAACGTGCTATGGAGAAGGTTCAAAATCTCATGAGTGGCTCAGGGTATAAATCGTTGCTCAAGAGACAGATACTTCAGTCAATCAGTGAACTCGGTGCATTGCGTATCGCTGGGAAAATTAAATAGTCAAGAAAGAAGGAAAAGAATACAAAGAAAGTAGAAAATCAAAGAAAAATACAGTTCTAGACATTTTTGGTAATAAATAAAAAGAATAACCAAAAATGTCTTTCTTACACTCACACTCGTATGAATGTTTGAAATCAGAACTCTATCTTTTTTCATTACCACCAACTCTAACATCTATTGAAGGCTCCCAGTGGGTTCACTATAAACCAGTTTCATCACTCACTGACGATTCACCAATAGAATTTGTTGTCCCTGGTAATGGAGATGAGTACATTGATTTACCGCATACTATGCTGAGTCTCAAGATAGCCCTGCGTACACCAGGTAAAACAGAACAAAATAAAGATGCTATTGCTCAGATAGCCCCTGTTAATAATGTATTGCACTCAATGTTCAATCAGGTGGATGTATACTTTAATCAGAAATTAGTATCACCTCCAAATAATGTTTACGCATGCAGAGCATACATTGAAACATTACTCAACTATGGACCGGCTGCTAAAGAAAGTCATCTCACAGCATCTCTATGGGCAAATGACACTCCTGGGAATATGGACGATATGAAGGAGGGAAATAAAGGACTTGCAGCTCGTCGACAATATTTTTGTGATGGAAAGAAAATTGACTTGATTGGTCATATACACTGTGATGTTTTCAATCAAGATAAATTTCTCTTGAACGGCGTAGAGCTGCGCCTTCGTCTTGTCCGTTCTAAAGATGCATTCTGTCTCATAGATCCTACGGGTCAAGCATACACACCTATTGAGGAGGCCACTCACTTAGTTCGTCGAGCAAAAATCAGTCCTGGAATTCTACTTACTCACGCAAAAGCACTCTGCCAAGGAACAGCCAAATATCCCATTACTAGAGTAGAAGTAAAAGCTCTAACCATTCATTCGGGTATACAGAGTGAGACCAATACCCAAAAGAATAATTATTGGATTCGTCGACAATGCGGCATACAACGATAACAGCAAGAAAAACCCGTATAATTTTCAAAATTATAAAATCAATCATTTCTCCCTGTATGTAGATGGTATGCAGATTCCATCGAAACCTATACAACCTGATTTTACTAAGAATCAACTCTACGTCGAGGCATATCACTCATTGTTTACAGGGTGTGGTATTCATTTTCTCAACGAAGGAAATCGTATAGATCGCGATGATTATGTACATGGATACTGTCTCTTTGCATTTGACTTAACACCAGATTTATCAGCACACTGTTACTCACACTGGAATCTTGTGAAACATGTCTCTCTGAGAATTGAAGTTCGACTCGAAGAAGCATTAGAACACACAATTAATTGTCTTGTTTATGCCGAATATGACAATGTCTTGGAAATTGACGGTGCAAGGCAGGTTATTGCAGACTATAGTAATTGATTCAACATTAAACAGGATTTGACACGCAACGAGACAAGTTCAAACATGCGTCAAATTCTTCTTATGCCAACGTTTTTTCGGTTCAGGGAAAACCGGTGTGATTCGTACAAAGGACACGCCCATAAACCGGTTTAGACAAGTCGAGACGTGAAAAAATACACCATCCCTGTGCACACCTGCCAACGGTTTTTTATATGGAGGGGGAAAATCATTATATGAACCACCTATATAAACCGAGAGACTTCAGTTCTCGTACAGCACTAGTAAAGAATACTTGCTACGTCTCCAACAGTTTAACTCGTATAGTTTACGTCACAGTCCTCGTCCTCGTTGTGAAATCTGCAATATGGTTGACTATGTAATAGAGATTCAAGGCTTTCGGGATCTTGATGATAATTTCCTACCTTAAGAAGTAGCCATCGTCGCACTGGATCACAAGTTTATCGCTCACTGGATTGCAGCACCACCCCATCCCTTTTGTGGACTTTCTACAAGTGTAAGACAGCAGAACAATTGGCTCTCACGATTCTATCATGGGGTTGAGTGGTTCGAAGGAGATGTTTCCATAAAGTTCCTATTCTCCAATCTACGCGATGTAGCTAAATCTGCAGCAACTATTTACACACGTGAACGTGAAAAAGCAAAATTTCTACAAAAAATAATGAGTAGACAAATTGTTAACCTGGAAGAACTGACCTGTCCTACATTCAAACAACTACAGGACAAACGTGAATATTGTTTCCATCATGGGGTCAAGAAGGAGGAAGACTTTGCCTGTGCTTTCAATAACGCCATGAAACTCAAGCGATGGCTCTGCAAACAGCGTCAGGAACATGTGCGATTATTAAACAGCAAAAGAAACACGAAACCATCTGGAAGGAAATCATGCTTGGTGAATAACACTTCGAGGACGAGGACTGCTATTGACGGAGAAGAAAAAGAAGCTAATAAAAAACCAGTGTCTCCTATACTTGCATCCAGTTCACCGTCACACGCATACGAAGACGTATGGTCGGACAATGAACAGCCTACAAATTATACAAGCGCTTCATCTGATAGAGGCGCAAACAGTCGGTGTGTACCCGGCTGATCAAATAACAAAAAGTTGGACACGCCCTGCTGCTGTTGTTATCAACACAGATGACCACACAAAGCCTGGTTCCCGTTGGGTCGCCATTTTTGTCGGAAGAACGGTTGAAGGGATTTTCTTCGACAGCTATGAGTTGGCACCATATGTTCCTCAGCATCTTCATCGTTTACGGGGAAACTGTACCCTCTTCAGGTGGAACACAAAACTACTTCAGAGTGCCTCTTCGAAAACGTGTGGTCAGTTTTGTATTATGTTTTTGCATTGTATGTGCAGTGGGTATTCTTTGCGCGAGTTTAATACACTTTTTTCCGATGATCTTGTGAAGAACGATCAAATAGTGGTGCAGTTCTATAAGAAACTATTGGCCAAACATAACCTGACTCCTGAAAATGTACCAGGAGGCAGAAGTGAGGGTAGGGGTAGTCGTGGAGCATACTCGCTCCTGAACTCTAATCGACTAGAATCTTGTGTACAGGTATGTTCTTCGAAACTAGCTACTTTATATCTATTTTAATTAATGTCTGTTTTGCCATGTACATAGGTTTAGTTTTATGTAACATTTGCTTCATTGGTTACTCCTATTTTTTATCATGCTACGTTAATTTGTATGATTATGCGTCTTTCCTCGTAGGTTAAGAGTTTTTGTGGAATACAAACATGTTGAGTTTTTCTCTTGGAATATGACCCTCATCACTATCTATCCTTAGTTGCTTTTTTCTTATCGTGTTGGTTCATTTTGCGTATATGTCTGCTTGTCTTCGTCATATATATTGTATTTGTATTTTAATCATAGACTAGTAAGATTAAACTTGTATGCTTTAGATCTAGGTTTTTTTTTTGAAAAAAAAAAGATTGTGAAACTTTAGAATGTTTGTTTCCAATCCAAAACCTATCTTTTAAACTTAATTAGAGAGAGTGAGATTAGTATATATAATTAGTTCTCCTCTTTTTACAACTCCTATACCATGTACCAACTCATCTTCCCTTTTCCCAACTAGCAAAAACTACACCTATTACGTTCTGATCACCTCCACTCTTCCTTATAGGCCTCGTCCGTGTTTCACTACATTCCAATGCCCATTATCATTGCATACAGATCAGTAGTTAAGTCGAATGCAAACAGACAATATCCATTAGCATAGTCTGATCTTGAAATTGAACCGCCTTCATTCAGGAAATGTATATCTGTTCCTGAGAAAAGTGTGTGATATGCTTCCACGAAGAGTTTATCTTGCGAGAAATCTGGCTGTATTGGCTTTGAAGGTACTTGAACGCTGTCTACATATAGCGAGAGACAATTGATCTTATAATTTTGGAAGTTGAAAGGATTTTACCAAAAGTCACCATTGAAGGCTTTGTTATCGACGAATCCTATGATTATCCTCTTGTTGTCCTATTTGTCCAAGTATCACACTATCGATTGTATGTCCATTAATCCCTGATTGAATAGTGATGGCCCTGATTTTTACTCTTGCTAAGGGATCCTTTGCCGTAGACTTAGAAATGATCTTTGAATGAGTGAGTAGGATTGGAGGATTAATTTTTGCACGCCGAACAAGTAGAGTTGTATCCAAAATATTGGAGTCTCCTAGTGGTAGACGCCCCCTAAAAAGAGAAAGAGTCACGAGCCCGTACTAGACGCAATCTTACTTCCACGCTATTAGGCAGAAAGTTTTCTTGGTTGAAAACATCACAATGACGATGTTCCTAGCTAGTCAAAAATCTTTCCACCTGAGGTAAATGCTTCGAGTTTTTGGAGGCCCATATTGCGGTCTGAAAAATATCATCCATTTTACCATTGTGTCATCGTACCACAGAGCAGTAGTCAAATGTGATTTCTTAGTATCAGGACTGCAATTGAGAAGTCTCTCTATATATGCTCTATAACCATCTGCGTTATTTGACGAAGAAACAAGTTTTACGTTGAAGTAAACATCTGCCTGATTGATCATGGAATGTGAAATACTGTTCATAGTTCCAGGGTTAGTATCATGGGGTAGTTCACCAGCATCGTTAGCTACTGGAGGTGTGAGAGAAAGAACACGCGCTCGTATATTTAACATTGTATGAGCGAGGCCAATGTATTCATCACCACTACCCTGTACTACAAATTCGATAGGCGCCGAATCTGTGAGAGATGAAATGGGCTTGTAGTGTATAAAACTTGCTTGTTCTATAGTGGTTTGAGTGGGCGGTAGAGAGAAGAGTTCCAGTTCCCATTTCATGCACTCGCACGAATGAGAATATAGGAAAGTCATGATTCAAAAGTATTAGAAAATTTCAGCAACTAATCTAACCTTCTTTTCCTTTTTCTTCTTCTTTGACGTCTTCCTTCTCGCTGCTGAATTTCGTTTCTTCTTCTTTGTTCCGGAATATTTTTTCTTCTTTCTAAAACCGCCTCCTGTTCCCTTTACTCTTCGTTGTCTGGAAGTGTTACCAGGTATACGATTTGATAGTAACCGAGCGATTATTTTACGCTGCGAAGGACTGTATCCTGATCCTTTCATGAGATTCCTCAGTTTTTCTTCTGCTTTATAGCGATATTGGAACCTATTTTCAACACTTCTCTCCCTACTGCTTTCGCTCCTCCTGATACGAGAGGGACTCTTCCAAATAATCCTCCTAAGAACTGCCTATACCATGGCCTTTCTGGAAATGTGCGCCTGTGTAAACTTCTTCTATTTCTAACCGCCGTGAGCATCCAGTCTGGGCATCAAAATGATCGTCATAATAGGACATTTTTCTATCCTGAAGATATTGAAAGCATTCAGTCAATACGTTTGAAATGTAACGTCACAGTCAACGTTCCTTATTCGAACGGAATCGAATTACCCTGGTGATCTGTTATATCGAATCCAATTGTTTGAAAATTGTTATTCAAAAGAGAAATATATTTTGCAGGGGAAAAAGTTTTTTTATAGATCCGTACGCATAATGTTCAGTTTCTATGGGAACTATGCGTAATAATGGAGTTTGTACATCTCCTGTAATATAGGGTTCACAAATATTTGTATCAATATCTGTAACAACCATCATGTTAGGTGAGCCATTAATGAGTTAAGCTGTGAGAGGGATGAAACTGGATTTTCCTTCATCCACGGCATTCATTATTTTATGAGCATCGTGAGAACCTAAAATGCGTGCGAGTAAAGGAGAGAGTTCAAAATGATGATCAAGATGTAAATCATCACATACTCGACAAACTTCAATGTGTCCACCACGTGTACGTGCGAATTTCAGATGACCTTTCATTATTATTAGGCCGCACCTCGACAATTCTACCAGTTGGCCACGTAAGAGGCGATGTAGTATTCTCCTTAAGCAGGACTCAAAGCCCAGGTTTTAGTTGGTCTGGCAGAATTCTCTTCCACTTTGATCGTTGCTGGAGCTCGTTAAGGTACACCTTCGACCATCTGTCCCAAAATCTTTCCTCCATTTGAATTAGAAGCCCATATCTAGTAGTCCTGTTCTGCGAAATATCCTTATAATTGGGCTGAGGGAGAGTAATTAAAGGTTCGCCAATGATAAAATATCCGGGTGTCAAAGGCTCAAATTCGTCCAGGTCATTTGATAATGGACACATTGACCGTGAGTTTAAAACAGATTCAATCTCAGCTGTAACGGTAGATAATTCCTCAAAGTGAGAGAGGCCAATCCAATTATCTTTGTTAAGTGGGCTTGAACTGATTTAACAGCTGCTTCCCACAAGCCTCCAAATGAGGGGTAAGAGGTGTGAAGAAACTCCATTTGATAGACTTAGATGCGAGGAAGTTTCCGATTTCGTTTTGAGCCTCAGAAGTCGAAAGAGACTCATAAATGACCTTAAACTCATTGTTGCCTCCGACGAGCTTCGTTCCATTATCGGTAAAAATCTGCTTGTTTCTTCTACGTCTGGCTATAGATCTTTTAATAGCGTTCAAGGAAGCAGGAGCACTTACGGCTGATACAACTTCGATGTGTATTGCCTTAGTGGCAAAGCAGACGAAGACTGAAAGATATGTCTTTCCTGTTACATTCCGAGAAATTCTGATGACAAAGTGTCCTGTGAAGTCAACCCCCGTCTGAAAAAAGGTCTTGCTGGTGTAATTCTTTGAGATGGCAGATCTTCCATCAGTTGGTGTAGACTCGTTGGTTTAACTTCAAAGCATACTTGATATTTTCGAAGTAGACTGTTACTAGTTCTCCGTCCACAAACTATCCAGAATCTTAAACGCAACGTTGCCGAAAGCCCTCGAGGACTGACATGTAAATTTTGGTTAATGCTCATGCATGACGATGAGTCTTACAAGATGATGGTCTTTCGGCAAGATAGCCGGATGCCTCTGAGCTTCAGCGATATTGGCATGACGCAGCCTTCCACCAACCTTGATAATACCTTTGTCTAAAAACGGATGAAGAGAGAGAAGTTTGGTGTGTGAATCCAATGACTTTTCGTTCTGGAGAAATTCTAACTCAGGTGAAAAGGCATGTTCTTGGCAAATCCTCATTAAAGAATTCATGGCTTCGTCAAGTTCGACAACAGGTATAGAATCCGTTAATTTCTTACAACGGTGCGAAGAATCATGCTTGAAGCGTTGCATATATTCAACTGTTTCTCTTAATTTCCCTAACTAAGAGAAATTCTCGATCAATTTAAAATCTGAAATTGTAGAGGGTAGAGACACATTCTTTTTTCTTTCAGGTACATCGGATGGTGTAACAAAATGTTCAAAAGCTCATTTATTCTCCTTCTCTACAAGCCAACATGGTCCATTCTACCATAGCCTTGAATTCCTGAGTTCCCGCGGATCTGTAACACGTGAAAAAATATCCGCTGGGTTGTCCTTGGATCGGAAATGATTCCAATTTGCATCAGGAACAATCGTTTGTATTTCACCAACCCGATTAGCAAGAAAGGTGTTCTATTGACCTAAATAGCTACTGATCCACGCTGAAACGATTGTGGAATAAGTCCACACATAAGTTTCCTCTATCGGGAGTTTGAGAGACATCATAACTGATTGATACAGTTTTGCAAGAAGATTTTTTCCATATAATTCGAGTTTTGCAAGAGTTAACTTACTGAGCGGTGCTACCTCTAATTTTTCACAGACGAGTTGAGCATGATAAACTCCTGAAACGTCTCTGGTTCCAAGATACAAGTAGGTACCATATGCGACTTCTGAATCATCGCAAAATCCGTGAATTTGTATCTCATTTGGGTTCTTAGTCAAAACAAATCATGGTATCTTTAATTCAACTAGCTGAGGAATCTGTCTTTGATAACTAGTTCAACTGGCGTAAATTTCTTGAAGTAATAGCTTCATCCCAGCCAATTCCAGGTTGCCATAAGTTTGGCATGATATTTTTAACCTTTATTATGATGATTAAAATTGGAATCAACGGAGTTCTGTTCAATGATGGAAGGTTCATTGGAGATCCACTTTCGAAGCCTCAATTGAGCTGACAGAAGTATGGATTCCTTCTCCATTTTTAACTTCATAGCAGCTTCGATAGTCGATCCTCCAGATATATAATCATCAACGTGGAAGTCATCGCAAATACTTTGAGCAGCTTCCGGAATCTCAGCGCCATTGAAGATCCTGATCATCTTCATCTAGCCGCACCTGTGGATACATCTTTCAGATGTCTGCCGTAATGGCGTATCGATGTTGGCAAAATCGAATCAGGATCGAAAATAAGCTTTTTTGTATGGTCGGACCTGTTTTAAGTATTTCATTCAGGGAATTTCCTGACGCTGCTTCAGCCGAAACATCATATTCTGCACGAAGGAGGTTGTTCATTAAAGCCCTTAATCCTGAAGATAATAGTTTTGGACCCAGAAAGGAGAAGATGAATTGAAAAGAAAATAGTTCGAACAAATTACATTTATTATTTCAAAATGAATGTACACCGACGTGCTTAACCTATTCAGTCACAGACCTCTCTGATGGTACAATAACACAATCTTCAATTGATTGGGAATTATGACGATATTCCCTTTTTCAGCGTAGTACGCGCACAAAATTATCCCGTTAGAATCGAAGGAATCAGTCTTCGCGAGCCGTGCCCACCATAGTTGAGGAAGGGTAGACTGATTTGAAACGCCTGTAAATAACTTTTTGTGGCCTGTTCTAGTACACCCGGATCACCTAAAGGAAATAGGGGTTATGTAGCCTAAAGCTTCGCACCTAATAAAACCAAATAAAAGAGACTAGAGCCTGTTGTAGCGTGCCCAGTTATATCAAGTGACGCTTGAAGAATGACTAGGTGACCTGGAGCCTGAGACAGCGTACCCTGGAATGTAGCACAATCAACAAGCAAAATAACACCTTAGAGGTCTGGAGCCTGAAACAGCGTACCCAGATAATAGCGCAAATAAATCAAATCAATGTCTGGAGCCTGCTACAGCGTACCCAGATAATACAAAAAATGAATCAATCAGTGTCTGGAGCCTGGTGCAGCGTACCCCGATAATAGCACAAAATAAATCAATCAATGTCTGGAGCCTGGTACAGCGTACCCGGATAATAGCACAAAATAAATCAATCAATGTCCTTGAGCCTTCAACGACATAGCGCAATGCTACTCGGATGGCTCATCCGGTTGTGGACTTCGGTTTCCCGTCGTACACTGGGAGTGCCAGATTCGAGTCTCGCACGCCTTCTTATGCCGTCTACGCGCGCGGCTGGTTGCGGGAGAGAGGGTCCTGCGCACCTGGTGTCGCTTGCTCGGACCTATTCTTACCGTGCCTCCCTTCCCATGCGCCTACCTTCCTGTAGGACTTTTCCTCGTGTGGTTGGCTAGCCTAGCCTCAGACGTTGATCGGAAAAGTGACCGTTTCAAACTCGTTTCCTTGATTACTCCATGATGCGGGAGATAGTTGCCAAATTTGTCCAGGTGTTCATTTGGTGCTGGAAGAAGGTGGGGTAGTTCCACGTTCTCCTTAATAGCGGCATTGTAGGGCGCGTGTAGATCAGGATTCTTGAGGAGCTTTCGTTCGACGGATAAAAATCTTCTTCCAGCTATATGCTTGGATTCGCCAAATAATGAGATGTCAGCAAGGAATGTCAGCATGACAATGAAACGACTATCTTCTGCTGTTCGAAATGTGGCAACGAAGTGATCTTCACAATTCTGCTCCTTCTTAGTAGAATGTAACTTTGTAGGGCATTCCTCAGTGGCCCAGAAACGTTCAATTTTTTTTTTCAATTCTGATTACAGACGAGAAAGAAGATATAGATGGAAAACTTTTAAAATTCGATGGAATCCGCAATGGACCAGAAACTACCCATCCGAATTTAGTTTTCAGAGAAATCGACAAATTCTTACCGAGCTTCATCTGACCAACACAGAGCTTACCCCAAAATACGGTGTGCCAAGTATTAGATCGATTTTGCCTGAAATGTGGAAATCCGGATTTGCTAAGGTCAGATTCTCTGGGGTTCGAAGAGACTCCCTATTAATCCTTTGAATTGGGAGCATTTCAGTAGTGCGAACTGTCACGAGACATTGAATGTCCTTTGTGTAACCATTTATTTGAGACTTTATGGTTATGCCGACAAAATGAGAAAAATTTACAGAAGCCTGAGCAATTCCTGAGAGAGGCATACCACTGGCGTAGATGGGGGAGGGGGGGGGATACGCCTCCCCACCGGAGTTGGTAATACATGATTGGGATTAGTCAGAAATCAAATCAGCAAATCACACAGCTCAGTGCTGACGTAACTGGATTGCGTTCCAGAATCCAAGAAAGCTCTGCATTGATGAGGTTGGCCTTGTTTATCGAAAATGATGATACTAGCTGTTGCAAGCATTCCTTCATCGCGAGCAGCTTGAGGAAGATGCGATGGCTACAGCTGACGTTGTTTTTTGTTTAGGATTATTTCCACTGCAAACTGGATCTACTGATGAGGATGAGTTGTGATTTCCTTGCTCATGTTGACTCGTGGAGTCCCCAGTAGAATTGTTGAAGTGGAGCAAGATATGATGCTTCCTGTTACATCGCAGGCAATTTATGTCAGAACAGTTCTGGAAAGCATGATTATTTCGTAAACCGTTTGTACATAATTTATGTTCCTTGACTTCTGCATATCTATTTAAAGATAATAATGCTAGAAAGCTACTACAATGATAGATCGGGCGAAGCTGCTTACAATAAGGGCATATGTCGTTTGTCAAATCACAAGAAACCGCTTCCTTTGACGAATTTTTGACATTGAACTGCGAATTGGGAACCTTATTCTTAAATGTGTCAATAGATAAAGATTCCAGGATCTTGCATCTCTCATTGAGGAAATCATCCAATAAATCAAAATTGAATTCCAAGAATCCGTTTTTTGACCAAGATTCGTTAGAGACCGAATATTATTTTGGACGGTTTCCATTAATTTACGCAAAGAATGACCGGATTCTCTCTTGAGAGGCGGCATTTCGAAAATCGTCTGTAAATGATGTTGAACACGCATTCGCTCATCTTTAAACTTCATTCTTAAAGAATCCCATGCAATAGTATGGTTATCCGTAATTTCTAATCCGTCAATAACATCAGCTGCCGGACCTAACAACGATGATTTTCAATAGGAGAACTTCTGAACTTCCCCCAAAACTTGACTTTTATCTACTATTGCACTGAAAACGTCATGAAAAGCTGACCATTGCCAGAAATTACCGTCGAATCAGGGAATATTTATTTTAACTAGATTTTTAACTAGATAATTCAGAATAAACTGTGAATTGTATCCCCAAGCGTTGTGAGCGATGCATATTGAAACGGTTCAGAATAAATGAATAAAAACCGTTGAAGTGACCGTTGAGCGTGAATGGCCGTTGACCGTGAGTGAGTCTGAGAGCTGAATGGATAGAGAGAAGCGATTTCGTGATATCGGACAGAAAATGATGGACAGTCAAGGTAACGATAATTGCGTGCGCAATGATAATCAAAAGTGGGAATCCGCGGGTCTGGAAGCAAGCGACGCCGAGTTACGCGGCGAGGAAGTCAGTCTTCGTTGAGCCTGCTGCGAAGAAAAGGCTCTCGAGGATGCCTAGGAAATTCGTAGCCTTCCTTCAGAAGGAAGCTTCAGGCGACGCTCGTGCGTTTAAGAAAACAGTTTTGAATGGGAAATGTTCAGGATTGCCTAATGATAAGAGGATACTATTGAAGTTGGTGAAATTTTTCATTTGTTCTAAAAATTTGAAGTGGAACTCAGTTAAAAGTAAAAAAAAGTGAAATGCCCAAAAGTTTTAGTAATGCTTCTAACAATCTCGCTACAAGGGAGGCCTCAATTATGATAAAGAATAGGGTAAGTGTGCCAATCACTGCGGAAAAAAAATTAAGACGACTTTGAAGGTGAAAAAAAATATTGGAATAAGACATTCGTTACGCATCAATTCATGAATCAATATTTGGCATTATATTAATATAATTCAGTCGCTAAACCCTAAAAAGAAATCAGATTTGCGTGAAAAATGCGAATAAAAAAAAAAAAAAAATTCTGTACGTATTACGTCGGGTTTGCATGATTTACTGCGCACCAATTACAGCGGTGATCCAATTACTACGCGCTAGCTACTGCGGTGATTCAATCACTGCGCTGGTAATAATGCGTTTTTCTTTTTCTCGGTTACTCGGATATTTTTTGGCACCGACTTTTTTCCTGGTGGTCTTACCATTTTTCCTCACAATAATGTAAAACTATGTTACATTTCAAAGACACTGCGACTCTGACAGGTTATCACTGGCTGTCACTGGCGCTTAAGAAAGGTTAGTTTGAAGGTTATTATATGGCGTCTGGAAAACCGCAGTAAGACATTCATCCAAGCCAATCATGTGCCAAATACTGCTTTGGTAGAAAATATATTAAAATACGTATTTCTGGTCTTTTAGCATGCATTTTCGGAAAAATTATACAATAACTTGCCCATACCGATCTCCCTTATACGCATTCATTTTTCAAATATTTTAAAATACGTGATTGTCCAGTATTTTTCGTGTAAAAGTTACTATTTTTCATTATAGAAGAATCTCTAGATGACAGAGCTGCATGATTGTAACAGGATGAGTGCCTTATATTTCTTCCTCAAAAAACTTGGCTTAAAATCTAGTACGAAATGGTTTGTTTATATGTGCACACACACACACACACACACACACACACACACACACACACACACACACACACACACACACACACATGCACACATGGAAATTTCCTCACAAAAACTGAATGAGAATTATTATCAGACTCCTGCTGCGAATTGGTTACTCGCTCAGTGTAAATAAGAATAACCTATAATAACTCGTTTACCATAATACGACGTAGACGAGTTAAGCCCACCCCGAAATGGATTTGGCTTAATGGTATAATAATAATTATGCATTTTATCTACTATAAAAATTATTTCAATAAATTTATGACTCCCCGGAACGAAATTATGTATAATTTTTTGAAACGTGCTCTTGGCCCTCCTACAAATTGAAGCAGTAAAACTATCAGTACCGGAACCATCCGAGATGCAAATCGCAATGAATCATTTTAAAACATAAGTACTTGAGTTGATACATTGGTGATAAGCATAAATGAATCACATAATAATTTTCTGAATTACTTTTAAGCACTATATACATTCAGAACATTCGAAATCATTATACATATTTGAAACCGCAGAAATTGAATCATCCGCAGCAATACCCACACTTACCCTAACAGATTCAGAATGTTCTTCAACCAGTTTTCTTTCTGGAGAAAGTGAAATTTCAGTTTTGACCCAGACATTGCACTCCGTCTGACCAAATTGAAGTATCGCTTAAGAGGCACCGTTAAAATTAATATATAATCCTGAATATTTGAAACTGGGAAAAATGTCCAAGGTTTAGGAATTAGGCAGGAGGGCTTCAGGAATCTATAGGTTTAAATTGTCGCAATTGTCTTTCGCTTTTGGGATCCCTTTCTCAAATTAAAAGAATGAAAATAATTATTAACGTAATTTCTAACTTTATTTGCAGAGAATTTCTAATTGAGAACTATTTTGCATTTTCGAATTTGAGAATCGAGAGGGTTGACACTTTTTTCAGAATTGGACAAGAAGCATTAAGTCTCCCCAAGGTTTCTTTTATTGTAAAATTCAATGGTAGAGACTTTCGTAGTAGTTGTGTTGTTCTACCAGGATTGGTGCTGACGTGCCTAGTCGGGGCCGATTTCCTGGGCGGAACATATCAATTTATCAACAAGTAAAAGATTCACAGGTGATTATCTGTAAATAATAAGAATTGGTACATTTAAATTTATAGAATTCAAGAATACTTTATCACGAATCAGTTTAAAATTTCCTGCCGATTCCGAATATATCAGCATCTAAATGGCCAAGAATTTAAATAAAGTAACGATAAAGGAAAATAATCTTACAACTGGTACCCCTGGTGGGACCCAAAAGTTTTTGAAAGAGAAACAATTGTATAAAATTGTTGAGAGAATCTTATTCTCACGCGGATAAGGATATAAGAATACTGATGCATCACTCAAATCACGCGTAATCATAACACACGTGTCCTTTTGCACTCTACTTGCTGACTATGTAAATGATCGAAAACAAGTCTGTCATAAACAGTTTTAATCACTTTCCATTCGGAATGAGAATCGGTGAAAAGTGAAAATTAGGTTGTCTCAGGTACTTTGAAATAAAAATAAAAGGAGTTTACTTTGAAGGAACAATACTTATACTCTAAAGTATATGAATGAATTAGAGTTCAAAGATTGGAAATAAGTCTTTGAGATAGCAACACGTGTATTCGAACTCATGTGTATAAACTTAATCTTTTAACAGACAAGGAAATATTCAAAGTAAATTGATTTTTGCAAATTTAATTTCCGAATATGGGAGAAAACAATAAAAGCGGGGATAATGCTGATAATAGGCCACAAATCGATACTTTAACCGATAAAAATAAGGATAATAGCTTAGCTCAAGAAAATGCTGATTATGACTCAGATGAAGCGGAAATAGATGATTTGATAGCTAGCATTCAGAAACTGCAAAGAGATATGAACCAATCTGTATCGAACTACAATCGCATTGTACGAGTAGTAAGAAAAATCGCTCAAAAACCATCAAAGCACATGGCGAGCTAGAAAATAGAGTCGATACGATTACTCACGCATTAACGAATAAGATAGAAAGCCGCGTAGGTCATAGAAAGGGCCAATGTGAAACTCAAGGAAGAATTTTAGAAGAACATATTATCGATGTAGAGCAAAAAGTAGACGGGTTGAAGAAAGCCTCTGAATTATTATACACCGAACAAGCGGAGTTAATGGTCAATTACATTAATAATCGTCAACGCCTCGAAGATTTAGAAAATAATCACGAAGCCCTAGAAGCCCGAGTATACAGGGGAATAGGAACTACTAATGTGAAAATTCCTTGGTTAACAAATTACCCAGTACCGAAGTTTGAAAGTTATGTGAAAGCCGTAGACGTCAGGAAACACGATTTCTGTTTTGTTGTAGAGACATGCCTCACAGGACTCGCAGGCTAATGGTGGAATATGGTGAAATCTAGCAGAGATGATGAAATATCCTTCCGCGAAAAATTCTTTAAAAAATTTTGGAACGACAATGTAAGACTGAAGATAGGTACAGATTTACAATACGTATATTACAGGCCTGGAAAGCTTTCACGCGCTGGATATGCGACAAAAATGATTAATAATGCAAGAGATCTGATTTTACCACTCTCCGAGAGCAAAATAGTGCTTAGCCTGCCTAGACACTTCTCAGAGGAATTTCGTACCGCATTCCTAGTCCGTGATATAGAGACGTATGATGAGCTTATAGAACTTTTGGAAACGTTAGATCAAAACGGACCGGTAAACTGTTTTAACCCTTATGCACCACGTAACAATTCTGTGTACGACCAAAATAACTACGAGAAAAATTCGGGATTTAAAAGAAACAATTGGAGTAACAATAGAGACAGGGGTGAATATCAAAAACATGATCAGAGCTATGAAAATAATGAGCGGGATACTGGCACAAGAAATTTCGAGACTGAACACCAAACAACGCGATTCGGTAATGACAGGCCACATGGTCAATATCATAATTCGAAACAACGCAATAATTATCAAAGCTATAATTACAATGGACGGGGTTGAAATGATTATGGGAATTCAGGCTTCCATAATCGTGGACGATATGGTGATCGAAACTAGGGTTATAACAATAACTATGAAAATTATAGTTACGAAAATCGAGGGGGAGGTAACAACCAAAAACCAGAATACAATGGCTATGGTGATCGATCTCGAAATTACGAACAAAATCAAAATCTTGGTCAATAGGTCTTAACTCTCCTGGATATTTGGTCACAATTACAAAAACCAACAATATCACAATGGAAGCGTGAAAAACGGAGTATATAAGCGTGAGAGTAACAGTCCCACATATGTGACTCCCTCGAGTGGAAGAAATGGGCAAAGAGCGAATTTTGAGTCAGGTCGTAATGGGCAACAAACCATGAATCCAAGAAACAACATAAGTAAACAAACCCGGAGTCTGCAACAATGCCAGGAAAATAACAATTTTCTTCATGACCAGAATAACTTGGGAAATGCAAGCGCCCCGAGTTGGTAGAAAGCTATACGATAGAGGCATTTTGGGGCACAGCGATTTAAAAATACCTCTAACTTTAGACATGCGCGAAGATCTATTACAAAATGAAGATCACGAGATAGACAGAAATTTAGACAAATTTCCAGTAATGAATATGGAAATTCAGTACGTTAATGTAAGGGCATTGACAGACACTGGTAGTGAGGTCACGTGTATCTCAACTAGAGCGAAAGCTGTGAAATTAAAGAATCAAATCTACACAAAGTTAAAACTGGGTAATTGGGATGGAGCTTAAATATTTTTAATAGTTCCAAAATTGAACAAGGATTGTATAGTTGGGATCGATTTACTGAAAAGATTAAAAAGTAAAATCGACTTTGAAGAAAATATGATAGAAATAAAAGATAAAGATAAAGGGATAAAAGGTAAATCTTTGGAAGAGGAAACAAAAAGAATAAGATTAATATTCGATCCTAAAAACTTCCAGAAAGAAAAATATTTAAACTATTTGGGAGAACACCTAACTATTGAAGAAACATATCCAAGTGTAATAAATGAAATTGGTCACATTGAGACACATGAAAATATCTACGATAGCCTTGCCTTGACCGATGCTGAGATTAGAGAAAAAATCGCGCAGTGCACAATTTTTAAGCCGGAAGAAAAAGAAAGGTTCTAGAAAGAAGTATAAAAGTATAAAAGTATAAAAGTATAAAAGTATAAAAAAGTGTTTTCCAAGAGGCCAGGTAGAATCTTTGTATATCAACACGAATTAGAAATCAAAGATAAAAGACCATTTTTAATGCGAACTTATCCAGTACCAATGTTCATTAGAGAAAAAGTCAATCTAGAACTGCAAATTTTATTAGAACTGGGAATCATACGGAGGTCAAACAGCGCTTACATAAATTCTCTTGTCATTCTGACAAAAAAAGATGAATCGATTCGAATTTGCCTTGATGCAAGAAGACTGAATGAATTAATGACTAACGATTACGAATGTGCAGAACCAAAGGAAACACTTTTCCAAAGATATACGGGAACAAAAGTTATGTCAACGCTTGATTTAGTAAGTAGTTTCTGGCTGGTACTGATACACCCAAACTCAATGAAATATGCGGCTTTCTTGCACGAAGGAAAATGCTACGAATTTTGTGTAACGCCTTTTGGCCTAAAAACGAGTACCGCAGTATTAGTAAGAGCTTTAGACTTAGTCTTGAGGGGATCGGGAGATTTTGTAATAACCTTCATTGATGACATGCTTTGTACATCGCAGAGCACCTCGCAACATCTGGATCACATGGAGCTCCTCTTCCAACGCCTACAGGACCATAACGTCACGGTACACTTCGCAAAATCCCACTTCTTTAGACCAGAGGTAAAATTTTTGGGCCACATTTCAACTCCACTTGGAATCAAACCTGATCCAGATAAAATAAGGGCAATACAAGATTGTCCAAAACCCAGAAATCTCAAGGAGTTAAGAGGTTTTCTAGGAGTGATGAATTACTAAAAAAAATTTACAAAAAAACATGCAAAGGAAATATGCCTCTTCTTGAACTACTGAAAGTAGGTTCTAAATGGATATGGGACATGGAAAAAGAAGACGCCTTTAGAAAAGTGAAAGGATTATTTTGTAAGTTTGTAATTCTGACCTATCTAGACCTAAAAAAACCTTTTTTTTCTGCAAGCAGATGCAAGCGATGTTGCCTGGGGGCGGTTCTGTATAAAGAAGATGAAGTCGGAGAGCATTTGCCTATATCATTCGCGAGTGAGACTCTAAAAGGTTCAAAATTGTCCTACTACACTACTGAAAAAGAACTACTGGCAATCGTATGGGCACTGATTAAGTTTCGCTCATATGTTCTGGGTGCCAAGCTGATTATTCGCACTGATCATAAGGCACTTACATTCCTCAAGACGTGCAAATTGGTCAGACGAAGGCTCAGTAGATGGATCATGGCGATTCAGGTCTATCAATTTGGAATAGAGCATTGTGAAGGCCAACTTAACGTGATCGCTGAAACACTCAGCAGGATATCATCTTATGAAGAAAACTATCCATTTAACTTAAATGAAGGAAAGATATTTCTTTATGTTTTGGCAAAAAACCTCCCTCAGAACTACGCCACAAATCACAAAACTTTGCTCAGGAAAAAAAAAGATCCGACCATGCAACGAAGATACAAAGACATCAAGGAACAAAAAACGAAGAAGTTTGAGATCTACAAAGACATTATATACTTGACAACAAAAAACGGCAAGAAACTATGTCTCACAGGCGGCATAATCTTCCAAATAATTGACGAATGCCATGAACTTTATGCCCACGTTGGAGCACAACGAGTATCCAAAATGTTGAATGAATATTTCTATCATCCACACTCAGCCAAAGTAATAAGATGAAGGATAGCAAGCTGTGACTCATTTCAAAAAAATAAGGTCACTAACCAGACTTGCTATGCAGAAATGCGGAATTACACGCCAAAAAAACCTGGAGAGATTCTCTTAATAGACTTCTATGTCCCCTACCTGCTAAAAAAGGTGGATTTAAATATATCCTGTCAACGATTGATGCTTTTAGCAAATTCGTGAAAATCTACCCCATAAGGAGAAACACCACGAAAGTGGCAGTCAACAAAATATTCAAGGATCATATTCCAAAATATGGAAAGCCAGCGAAGATTGTAACAGATCACGGAGCACAGTTTACCAGTGATCAATGACTAAACAAACTGGAAGAAGAAGAGATTCAAGCGGTCTTTTCGTCAATCAGACACCCACAGAGCAACATTGTTGACAGAATACACAGGGAACTATCCAGATTCTTCAGAACGCTTATTAAGGATATGCACAACTCGTGGTAGAGTTGGATTCGAATAATCGAAAATTGTATAAATGAAACGCACCATGGGACGACAGGATATGGAAGAAAAATAGAAATGACTAAAGAAAATATAGTTAAAAAAAGGTAAGAAAAGGGCCGAGAAATTCAATCGGACACACAAACTCACAAAATAAAAGTGGGCGATAAAGTACTCGTAAAACTGTTGAATAGGTCGGACAAAAAAAACAAAATACGTGCTAAATTTCTACAGATTTATGATGGACCATATGAAATAAAAAAAGAAGTGCAACCGGATACGTTTGTCCTGTGGGACACGAAAGAAGACGAGGAAAAAGGCATGTACCACAGTCAGGACCTGAAAAAATACATCGAACGTATTGATAAAGACCCATAAGAAATAGAAACGGCAAATGCATAAATGAACTAACTATTAGAAAAGTTAGAACCGAAATCTGGAATAGGTAGTGGTGAAAATGAACCTCAACTGCGATTAGTAGCCAATGAGTAGCGATCAAGAAAGCGACAGCAAATAGAATAATTAGGTCAATAGAATCCTGAAGAAAAATGGTGATGGGATATTATAAATATTCAAGTACCTATGCAAGCAAATGTCTCCGTGATGATAAATAATGGTATCATTAGATTTTTAGATAAGCCCTTATAAGTTATCCATAAGAAACAAGGCAAAAGACGATGAAACGTGATGTCACTTCCAAACGAATAAAATGAAAAAATGGAACAATCAAACGAAGAAGCAAACAAAGAAAAACAAAAAAACCATTGAGCTAGTCCTAAGAAATTATAATATTATCAGCTTAATATTCCGGCGAAATGAGACACCCAATTTCGCATGAAAACAATGAAAACAAGGAGTCTCATATATCAGGGACCAATAATAATAGTATTAATATGTAGGGATAGAACGTATCATTAACATTGTGTAATTGAAGCTTTCGTACAATCAGGACGCGTAGAGTGATTCAAAACAAACATGTATATAGTGCTTTTGGATTATACTCACATCCAGGTAATAACTTGAGGATTTTCCAAACTTTTGTATTGAAATAT
>WSXT02112077.1:0-11166 GCA_011762715.2 Neuroterus valhalla
TAATCTCACCCACTCCCGCACCCAACAACAACAAAAGAGAAGGGCCCCCCACAATAATTATTAAGAAAGGGGGGGGGGGGGGGGGCTAAGAAAATAAAGGTTTGTTACTTGAATAACTATTTTTGGAAGAAAATTGAATTTTTCCAAAGAAAAATTCACAATGAACCACATTTTTTGTTCGAAATGCATTTTCTTTGTTTAACTATTCTGTTTGGTTGAAAACTCAATTTTTCTGTTCAAAAGGCAACTATTTTCTTTAAAAGTATTTTTTTCGGGTCAAAAATTTAACTACTTGGTTAAAAGTCAACCTGATTTGTTAAAGGTTTTTTTTTTGGTTGAAAATTCATCTCTTTGATTCCAAATTGATTTTTTATCGAAAATACAACTATTCCGTTTCTGATGAGAAATTTATCTTTCTTGCTAAAAAATTCCACAATCTGATTAAGAATGTTGTCTCTATTAGTTAAAATTCGACTGTTCTGTAATTCTTTTTCCTTGGTTGGATTCAACTTATTTTTATTACAAATTGAAATCTTGTTTGGTTAAAATATAAACTATTACGTGTTCTGTTCAGAATTAAACTTTTTCTGGAAAGATCAAATATTTGGTTCAGAGTTCAACCTCCTTTGTAAATTCATTGTTTTTTACTAGAAATTCAACTATTTGGTTGAAAATCCATCTTTCTTGGTTGGAAACTAAACGGCTTGGTTGAAAGTTGTCGAAAATCCATTTTTTTTAGATTCACCTCTTTTGTTTCGGTATTCAAATATTCCGGTAAAAATTCAACTGTTTTGTAGGAAATTCGTCCTTTTGTCTTTCAATGTTACACACTTCCGTAGAAAATTAAACTATTCTATAAACAATCCAAATTTTTGGTTTGAAACTAAAGTATTCCAGTATAAAATAGAACAATTTCTTTCTAAATTGAACTATTTATTTAGAAATTTAACTATTCGCTGGAAAATGTATTTGATGATTGATACTTCAACTGTTCAGTTGAGTCTATCTTTTTTGGTTGAAAATTGAATAATTTTATTAATTTTGTGTTCAGATTCACCCCTGATTGAAAAATCAACTATTGCGTTGAAAAATCGTGTTTCATTTAGTTGAAAATACTTTTTTTTTTTTTGAAAATTCAACTATTTCATTACTTGTTCAAAAAGTATTTTCTATTATTTGAAAATCTGAATATTAACTAGAAAATTAATTATTTTCCATTGAAAGTTTCACTTTTAAAATTGAAAATTAAACCATTTCATTAAAGCCAGCTTTCTTAAATGAAAAATCATCTTTCTTGGTTAAAAATGAACGTTTTTTCGGAAAATCAACTTCTCGGGTTTTAAATAAACTGATTTATGAGGATTCAACTTTCTAGATTAGAAATCCAACTATGCTGTTGAAAATTACACCATTTTGTTGATAATTCAGTTATTATGTTCGAGTCACCTTATTTGGTCGAAAATTCAACTGTTTCGTTAGAAAAATTCGTTCTTTTGGATTGAAAATTCATTTTTATGATAGAAAAGTCATATTTTTTGGTTAAAATTGTATCCTTTTCGGTTGGAAAAAAACTTCTTTGTCGAAAATTCAATTTCCTGCAGAAGAATTTGCTTTTATCTAGAAAATCAAACTATTGCGTAGAAAGTTCAACAATTTTTTATTTCATGTGTCTTCTCTATTCAAAAGCGCAACTACGTATTAATTTTTTACTGCAGCTGTTTGTTCAGGAATAATATTTTTTTTTTAAATTCATCTTTTTTGGTGAAAAAATATGTTTTGATTGAAAATTCAAACGTTTTGTTAAAAATTTAATATATTTTAACTTGATATCTACTTTAATTTCAACTAAAATAATTGGAGCCTCTACTTTGGAGAAATATCACCTGTTTTAGAGTATCTTAGGCTATGAAGTCTATTTCCATATTTTTTATTATTCCTGATTCATTACTGAAGTCATATTATTATATAGTTCTCAAGAAAATTATTGAAGTCCCAAGAAATCCCCTGAAACCTTTAGGATTCAGAAAAATCCCTAAAAATAAGATGAAATCACTTTAAATTCCTCAAATTGGTAACGTAGCTTATGGGCGGTCCCTCAGACAAAATTCTAAATTTCCGACCTGGAGTTGCAAAGTCCCTCGATGCACGAAGAGGACGAAATACTGCTCTCTATCTTAAGGTTTATTTCCTGAATACAATCACATTTTTCACAAGCAACTTTGGTACAATTCACAGCACAGGAACATTTTTCCTCAACCTCAAAAGCTTTTACGCTCAGATACCAAATTCCTGGCTCAGGATAAGGCACGTGAATAAAGGATGGACTAGTTTCGTTTGCGACAATATCTGGCGAGCTCGTTTTTCCTTCACGAATACAACCAGCACCTGGTGTAATATTTGAGATGTAACCTGAATCGAAAAGGTAATTAAAAATTAGTAAAAATATGGGTAACTGATGGCTCAGATACAAGGGTTTATTAACACGATTCGTTGGTGTATACTAGATTGCAAGATTCAGGGATCACAGCGCACAGTGGTTCAAGATCCCAAAAAGCTGGCCAACACCTCAAAATTCGAAGTATACTGGCTGAGGTAGATGTTCATTTATACTTCTTTAGGGGAATTGGAGCATTATTTTGTAAAAGGGCAAGTCAATGTATCCAAAACTGTCCTTGTGGTGAGCACTTAAACTTGACTCTTCGCCAAATGCGCGTCCATCAGTTTGTTTCTCGAGTTTCGAGCTTTCGACGAAAATGTTGTTATTCTGTGAGCTCGTGCCAGAAACAGATAAGGTGACATTGAGTATATTTCAAACAAGTATGTTTATGATACTGGAAGTGGAATGTGCACGTCCAAAATTTTTTTCTATGTAATTCTAGAATATACGTAGTGAATTCTTTTTTTGCCTACGAGTGCGCGCACTGAGATTTTCCGTTTTTATAACCAAAAAGTATCAACTTTTTTATTCCTTCAACAAAAGCTGCGCCGAGCTGCCCATGTAGAAATAAATGCATTTTTTCTACAACCGCGTGGGAGTGTTCACCCGCGCTATCGCCCACCAATCCATGATTCTCTACGCGCCACATGCCATGCCGAAAAGATACTCATTCAAAATGAAAGTAATTTTACCATTTTATGACATTAGAGTATTTATCAGCTAAAGTATTCGATTTTCTCATCAAAAAATATAACGAATAAATAAATAATATGAAAACTATGAATATGTAAACAATAAATATAGGTAACAGTAATAAACGTAACGAAAATATTGTAAAAGAAAAGCGACTTCAGAATAAAAATTCCGGATTTTTGGCGTGAAAAGTTATACCAGAACAGTTATACTCGGTATACCAGCTGATTCTTTTACTATTTACGCTTTGAGAATGGTTCTTCTGATCCTCAAATGTTGGGGAGAGTCGGCTATTATTAGTTTCCTACATTGATTAATTCTTTCAGTTCACTAAAAGAGTCAATCACTGTAGGAAACTAATATAAAATTCAACAAACGCGAGCGTTATTCGCGCAATAACCGCTATGCCCCGTACCGCCACCATAGCCGACTCTCTCCTACTCCATTTTTAGTCCAACATTTTGAATTCCGAATTTGAGATCACATTTTTTAAATCAGCGACCCACAAAACACTTTTGTACTTCCTCTCGTGAAAAGCAATAGAGAATTTCGGGAAATTATCCGCTATTCTGGGTCGGCTACTTTGGATTTTGTAATCTTCGATATCATTTTTGAAATCAGCGAACTAAAAAACCCCTTTGTACTTATTTTCGTGGGAACAATAAAAAATTTTTGACAAATGTTCGCCATTTTGGGTCCGCTGTTTGCAATTTTAAATTTTCAATATCATTTTTGAAATCAACGACCAAAAAAACCCCGTTGTACTTATTCTCGTAGAAAACAATAGAAAATTTTGGGAAAGTATCCGCCATTTCGGGTCCGCCATTTTCAATGTAGAATTTCTCATGTCATTTTTGAGATCAGTGACCCAAAAAACGCGATATAAACACTCGAGAAGTCATAAATATTAACTTTTAGAGTTTTGGCCGCGAATTTGGGATCTTGAACCACTGTGCAGCAGTTCAAAAATTGAATTATAGGTAGAAGGAGGGATTTAATTCTGAAAAAAGGAAATTAAAAGGGTATTGAATACATTATTTGAAACTTCTGACACTATATGGGTAACTAGTGGATATTGTTTGGAAGTGCAATGTATAAAGTATGTATGAAGCATGAAAAAAAAATGTTATCACAAAAGTAACAAATATATGTACATAATTGAATTAATAGAACCTAATGACAAAATCCAACTCATTTTTATGGAAAAGTTTTGTTTTATAGAAAACTTGAGAATTGAACAATTCAGTTGGAAAGATGTTCCTCCTTTAAGGTTAAAAAGTCTTTTTTGGTTGGAAATTCGTCTATTTCGTTTGACAATTATCACATTTTCCTTTCATGGTTCGTGTTTTTTGGTTAAAAATTAAGTATTCTATGATTAATTTATCTTTCTTATTAGAAATCCAGCAATGCGATTGATATTCTTTTTTTTTACTAAAAAGTCTTTCTTGGTTGAAAATTGAACTCTTCTGCTGAAAAAAGTCGCTTTAGTTTAAAAACGTATCTTTGTTCGTTGAAAAAAATTTGTTTAAAATCCAACAATTTTGTTAAAGAAGCATCCATTTTTATTGAAAATTTTTCTTCGTAGCTTGAAAATCAGAAATTTGGTTAAAATTTTTTCCTCTTCCGACCGAAAAATTGTTTTTGGTTAAATACTGATCTTTTTGGTTTAGAAATTATTCTCATTTTGTAGAAACGTGATATTTTATATTCAAAAATGCATCTGCTCGCTTTAAAATAATGTTTTTTCGGTTGGGGATTCAACTATTTCGTTAAAACTAAACCACTTGAATAAAAAATGAACTGCTTTGTTAAAAATCCATTATTCATTGAATATTCCTTCCTTCATGTTTTAATTTTATTTTTTGGCCTGCAAATTTTGACTATTCTATTTTCAGTTAATAGTTGATCATTTTCAGTAAAAAATTCGATTTTCTAGTTCAGAATTCATGTATTTTATTCTATTCAATGTTATCCTCTTGGGTTGAGAACTATACTGCTATGTTGAAGAATTGTTTTGTTGGTTAGAAATTAACTATTTTGGTGAAAAATTCTGCAATTTGGTTGAAAATGGCCTTTTTCCATGAAAATTCCGATTTTTGTGTTGTAAATTCAAATGTTCTGTAGAAGATTCGTCTTCGTGGCTTGAAAATGCAGCTATGTGGTTTAAAATTAATTTGATTTGCTATAAGCTGCAACTGTTTTGTTGATAATATAATTTCTTGATTGAAAATTCAGAGTTCTGGCTGAAAAATCTCCATTCCCGGTTTAAAAAATTCATCCATTTGTTGAAAATTAATCTTTTTTGGTGAAGACGCAACATTTTTACCCGAAATATTATTAGGTATTTAGAGCATTTCAATTTGGATTTAATACAGTAACTAAAATACACTGGAATATTATTTATAGTAAAAAACGGGGTAAATAGGTCTAACTTCCCGATTTTCGGTGTTTTAGGGGATTTTTCAAATTCGAGGATAGGAATAGGGGAAAAGGAGGAAAAAAGAGAATTAGAAGAAAGGGAAAAACTGTGATCCCTGAAGAGTTTAGAACAGAGGTGTCCAACGCGTGAGCAACGGTGTAAATAACTGTCATTCATCAATCCCCTCTCTTACTACCTTGGATGCATTCATGCGGTGAGCGAGGAGAGGATTCTCGATGAAGCACTCGGAGAAGGGGAAGGAAGGAGAAGCGCGCCAACCTTGCGTTGGACACCCTTGGTTTAGAAGATACGAACCTAAAGAAACGCAACCGACAAGAAGAAGTTTCTTCTCCTCAGCTTCATTTTCAGCAACTTTGAGGCCGATTGACAAGGTTCCACCAGTATCATAAATGGAGCCAACTTCGAATTTGAAAATGGATAGAACTCCTGCAGTCAGATTCATTGGCGCAGCTTCTTTTTTGTTCTCTCTAAGATGCTCGTAGTCGAAAAGAAAAAAATCCGGCAGTGATTTTCTGACGAGGCTCACGTAGCTGAGATTCCTTAATAAAGATGAACTTTCCGTCAGAGTCAAGGAAATGTTTGTCTCATTTCCGGTTAAAAGACGAAGAGTCACATAATGGATATCCTTGTCGTAGGGACTAAATGATAACTTCGAATCCGAATTGTTGGTTGCGATGCTCGCCAAGTGTTGTCTATAAAAAAGTTCTTTAAAAACGAGTATAAAAGGATGCATACATTAATTAATTAAAATTGTATAAAAAATACCTGGCAGTTACGTGAGCAACAACGAGACATTCTGGACCACAAGATGATTGCAGATCGAGGAACATTCGCTCCGCCTCTTCAAAAACTGGAAACTGCAGCACCGCAGTATCATTCTTCTTGCTGAGATGAACCGAAATATTTTTCTTTGTATCGACAAAGGCCAGTAAAGTATCGGCAAACTCAATTGATAGATCAGCATCAAGTATTGTGTCGCAGGATACACCGATTCCTAAAATAACATCAATCGAAATTTCAATTTTCCCGATCGTGGATAAGGGGCTTTCATTTAAAATTCCCACCTTGTTGGGCAATTTTTCCATTATCAGGATTGGACCAAGAACGAAAGGCGATCGCATACCAATCACCTGGAGGTGGAGCATCAATTGTTGCAATATTTTCGTCACCGTTGCTCAAAATTTCTAGACTATAATAACGTCTCCTTTCTTTTAATATTTTTGCTCCTATTTTTGCACCGTCTGGTTGAACGAACGGTATGCTACCGTGTTTTAAATGAATCGTAACATCCCTGGGTGAGCAGCTTCCGAGACCACTGAGCTTGTCCTCCTTTACGACGAATCTATAAAAGATTGAATTCTATTAAATGTAGGACAGGGTGAACTTCGATTATATATAACAAAACAGCATCATCGATGGTGCTTTCCACGCGTTTTGTTCCTTGTGTGATAGAACAAAACAATTTTTAATGAAAAAAAAATTGATTATACTTAGCCTCGTTCTTCGATGATTACGTACGTAGTACCTCTTTGCTTTGCGATGCGCCAGAACATGCCACACCTTTCAGAGTTATAACAGAGAGCAAAAAACCTCTAGTTTCCTATCTCTCTCGTGTTTCGTGTTCATAGCCTCATAAACGATTCGTTGTGCGCGGCAGCGTGGTAGCCACACAGCACAAAGTGACAGAGTAGTTTTTCGTTTCATATTTAACATTTATTAAGTTTCGTGAATAGAAAATGGGGAAATTGGAACAGCAGATTGCCGAGCTACAGAAATGGCCGCCATGTTTGTGTGGGAAGAGAGACTGCTCCAAGAACAGGAGTCGCTCAAGGAGTGCTTCCAGGAGACGTCGTAGTACACACAAAAAAATAGAAGACGCGCCCGATCACAGAAGTCACGACATCACCAATGATGCTTCGTTTGGTCGTAGCTGTATCGCTTACGAGAGAAAATTGTGACGGTGTGATACGCTTTAAAGCGCTGCAGTGTCAGCCCGAAATCATGCTCGCCGCTAATCGTAAGCAATTTCGTTTCAAGGCGTGACTTACGAGTTCACGTGCCTACCTTTCGGTTTCTGTTTGAGCCCTTTTATTCTCAATAAGGTTATGAAATCGGTCGTTTATACCCTACGAACGGAAGGTTGGCTTTCTTGTATATACCTTAATGACATACTTTGTGTGGGCGACACTTACGGTGAATGCGCGTCTAACGTTCAATAAACCGTGTCTTTCCTTGAAAGCCTTGTTTTTCTTATAAACCACAGCAAAAGCTAACTGTCACCGAGATCGCGTTGCGAATATTTAGGTTTCATATTGGACTCAGAAAAACCCTAATTGGAGATTTTGATTGGTGGATAAACGCCTTGCCTTCAGCAACCAGGAAGATCAGGAAAAACGTCTTTGAAAAAGAAGTCTTCTCCGACGCGTTGTTGTCCGGCTGGGGCGCGTACTTCGAAGTTCACAAGGCAAGAGGCCTGTGGAATTACGAAGAATGTCAATATCATATAAACCACTTAGAACTACAGGCAGCTTTCCTTGTACTGAAAAGCTTTGCCTCTGATGTGAGGAACTGTGAAATACTGTTGAGGTAGACAACTCCAAAGCAATCTCTTGTGTGAAAAAGATGGGCGGTACACATGGTAGAGGACTCAACGAGGGTGCTTGAGACATCTGGGAATGGTGTGCCAAACGGAAAATCTTGATACATGCCTCGTATATTCCATCAAAGGGAAATAAAGAGGCTGATAAAGAATCAAGGATAGTGAGCATTGAAACGGAATGGGAATTAAATGAACAAGTATTCACAAAAATTACCAACAAGTTTGGAAAGCCAGAGGTAGATCTCTTTGCGTCAAGGAACAATTAAAAATGTGCCTTTTACTGCGCTTGGCACAGGGATCCCGGAACTTATCTCATCGATGCGTTTACGAAGAATTGGAGCCAGTGGGTTCCTTACGCTTTAACACCTTTTGCACTAATGTTTAAAACTTTAAAGGAAATTGCCACGAGATACTGGAAGTAATGCTCTCATCACTCGCACCTTCTACAATGAAGCAGTACGGGTCTGCTTTGAAACTTTGGTGGGGTTTCTGTAACAGGCTGAATTTGGACCCTTTCCGGGCAAGTGGAATGTCTTTACTAGGATTCCTTACCGAAAAACGCAAGGAGGGTGCAGCCTACGGTTCCCTAAATTCTATGAGGTCGACTATAGCATTAATTCAAGGACGAGAGCTTGAGGACAACGCAAACCTTAGAAGATTTTTCAAAGGGGTATACCGCCTGAATCCACCAAGACCAAAGTATGCGAAAATTTAGAACACAGACACAGTCTTACAAAGAATGGGGGACTTGTTTCCTTTTGAAAATCTCAATCTGACTCAACTCACCCGAAAACTGATCATGCTCCTGGCTTTAGCAACTGTGCATAGGGCGTAAACCTTGGGTGTCATTAGGCTACAAAATGTTGAAGAGACTGACGAGGGTTTCGAATTAAAAATTGTGGATCTTATCAAAACCACAAAAAAGGCAGATGTCAACCGCTACTCATACTCCCTTTCTTTCGAGAATCTCCGGAGTGGTGCGCAGCTCTCACATTAAGGAGATACATGCAGGTAATGAGCAGTATCAGTAACAATACTACTAATCTTCTAATCACTACAAAGAAGCCCCACCCTGCAATGACGGCTCAAACTATAAGCAGATGGCTTAAGCTGCCTCTACAAGAAGCTGGCTTAGCAAACTTCTCAGGGTACAGCACCAGGCGCGCAGCAGCGTCAACAGCCTTTAAAGAGAGACCAAACATCACCATTTTAAGGAGCGCAGTAGGATATGGTTGGAGAAGTTTCAGACTTTTTACATCTTTTATAATAGACAGATTGCCAAGCCAGGTGAAAACGTAGCAGCGAAAGTGTTGGGGAGCGCCATTAGGCGAACACATAGTGGACGAAATGAACATCAGAAATAGGATCAATTTCTCTTGTCTATTTTGACAATAAAAATAAAAAATAAAAATTCGCTCTCACTCTGAACATCTACGTACGTAATCATCGAAGAACGAGGCTAAGTATAATTGAAGGACCAAACGAACTTATCTAAGTGAAGTTCGATCGCAATTATACGAGTGCCTCGTTTAAGATGATTACCTCTCACCCTTACAATATTAAAGAAACCTAACCCTAAATAACTTTTTAAATTCCTTATCAACTCTAAACATTATGAGGCTATGAACACGAAACACGAGAGAGTGAGGAAACTAGACGTTTTTTGTCTCTGTTATAGCTCTGAAAGTTGTGGCGCTTTGCGAAGCGAAGAAGTACTACGTACGTAATCATCTCGAACAAGGCAGTCGTATAATTGCGATTGAATTTCACTTAGGTAAGTTCGTTTGATCGTTGAAATATTATATCCTTAGGGGAATTGGTTGAATTTTTAATCCAACACTTCAATTTTCGATCTTCCGAGATAAATTGTGAACTTAACAGTCGAATTCTCAAACAGAAAATATCAATATTCAGAAAGAAGATAGTTGCAATTTCAACCCAATAGTTGAATATTCAAGACAAAGAGACGTTTTTCCGCAGGAATTTCAATTTTTATTCCGAAAGGACAAATTTTTTACAAGAAAATTTGACTTTATAAAAATAGATAAATTTTTATTGAAACCACGAAGTATTAAAAACAATTGACACATTTGTAGCAAAAGAGTTGAACTTTCAACCCAATAGCTAAGTTTTCTACGCACAAAAGATGCATTGCCAACCAACTAGTCGAGTTTCCAAACAAAAAAGATTAATTTTCAACCAAAAACAGTTGCGTTTCCGACAAGAGAGTTCAATTTCAACTAAGAAGGCTGAATTTTTTAACTAACGGTGCAAACTTCAAAACAAAATAGTTTAATTTTCAACAAAATAATCAAACTTTTAAAAATTATATCAATTTTTAAACGAATAACTAAAGCAAAATTATTTCAACTAATAGATAATATTATAACCAACAAGATCAATTTTCTATCCAAAACACGAATTTTCAACAGGACATTCGAATTTTCGATCACAAAAGATTACTATTTTCAAGGAAATAAATTTTTACTTGAAAGTTGCTGAAGCGACATTTTCGGGTACTGCGAAGTGTAGAATAGAAATATGGCGATAAGCGTAAAAATCTGTGAGAACATTTGCAGGTCGCTGAACGATTCTCATCGGCTCTCCACAAAATATTTGGTGAATCAAAAGACCCCATAGCAAAAGGACAAGCTCTGCCTTTAGCATATTATCGCCTCCAAGGGGCGATACATAACAGATTATTTATTTTCGGGATCTGGAAACATAAAAAATCTTTTATGAATTAATAATTACTGAAGGGGTACAAGACAATACTCAGAAGCACAATCCCTTTCAGGGTAAGAGAAACTCGTCTGAGTAAAGATATATGAATAAATTTTGTTCTACGATTGAGAAATTTTTAAATACATTTTTAAATATTCCAATTATTAGTTTAAATTTAGTCGCATAAGTATTAAATGTAGGGGAGAGTGGAGAGTTGTGAGCCGGGTTTTGTTTTCGAGGTATATCTTCCATAAAAATCGATAGATTGTAAAT
>WSXT02112088.1:0-11166 GCA_011762715.2 Neuroterus valhalla
TAATACTTGTGTTTGTGGTATTTTAAGGCCCGTTTCGCAGACAACTCTAGAGGAAAGTTTATATGAAACAATCCTTTGGCCCTTGGCTTTCTTAACAAAAAAGAAAATTTTGATGATTGTTTAGTTCGTCGATAGCGATGCGTCTATTCTAAATAAGTCCGATATGGGGAGTTATGAGCTAACAGTCGTAGGGAGTTGAAGGGAGTTGATTAAGACTTCTGCATCATCTGCATGGTCAGAATGCCGAGAAAATTAAATAGAAATAACGCAATAAATTGTAACACGTGCGACCGTGCTGTGCATTTGAAGGGTGCCAAAACGACGACTGTGAAATACACCTGTGTTAATTGCAAATCTGATTAATTTTTTAAAATCTTTTATTTACATCAACTTTATCTTAAATTTATTTTTCTACTACTTCAATAAATATAAATTATAAAAATACGCTGTTTTCTGACATATTTTAACATGGCTTACAACTCCCCCCTAAAAATTACGATTCCCGATAATTTTACTTTTAGCCGATCTGAAATATTTCAAAGACGACGATGATTTTTTTCAAATTCTTTTGTCCAGTAGTTGTATTTGGATGTCCTCTAAAAATTCAACCTGAAACATTTACAATCTATTGATTTTTATGCAAGATTTACCTCGAAAACCAAACCCGGCTCACAACTCCCCACTCTCCCCTTCTTTATTTGTGAAATGGAATCACCAATTTCTGTCCTTTTGAGCATTTTGAAAAAATTCGGATTTTTTCTAAAGAATCACTTCAATTATTACTTTCTTAATAATTTCAGAGTTTTCAAGCTATGATTTCGAAAAGACAACACCTTTAATTTCTGATAGCAGTTAAATGATAATTTCGCTTCTTCCTATTTCAGGAACATGGAACAGCTGAATATTTTTTTATATATTCAGTTTGAATTGCAAAAACCTAAAAACGTGGAAATATAATTTTTATTTCTTCGAAGTTATGTTACCATTCATTGTGCAGTCAGGAACCACAAAAGGGGATTTTTCATTTTTCTAGCATTTTTAAAACCTCTGGAAACAGGGAACTGTAAAAAAATACTCTAGTATTGAAAATATATTAAGGAAATTTGGTTTGATGCAAATTTGAATAAATAAAAGGATTGAATAAATTGAATTTTATTTTCAATACAATTGGATAAATTAAATAAAAAGAAACTTGGACGATAGAGAGATGCGAATCCCTCGAAAATAGCGCGAAATTCCAGGTGGTTAAACATAAACACTTGCTAAACGCCTCCCATAAATTATGAGTGAAGTAACATTTTTATTTCCATGTAAAGGACATAGATATATCATTGCAAGAAAAATCAATTTTCACAATCATTGAGAAAAAAAAGAGAACCTATAGTTGAGATATGTTTTTCGACTTTCAGGAGTCTTTCCACAATCCTTATTTATTATTTATCCTGACAAAATAGAAGCTAGAGGATGAGAAATTTTTCATCCTCAGGACATTTTCAGGATGATTATATTTCAAACAGAAGTTACGCTTATATGCGTGTATTTATTGATAATGAAACCGAAGAGTCTAGTTTTACGGCAAAAAGTAGAAAAACCACAAAGAGTCTCTCCGGCAAAAATTACAGGGCAGGAAACTTCGAGCGTTGGGAGCTAAAGCATCATAAATACCGATGGCAATTTAGCTTCGAATCTTGCATCCCCTGCTTTTCTGATTAGTCGCAGGGACAAATTTTCTTCATTGAATATTTTCTTACGCTTAAAAAAAAAGACAAAGTTCATATAATTATCTGCACAGCAGCGGACAACTTGAACTAGTAATTATCTCCAATAACAAAAAACTCTTTTCATATTTTTCAATTCAGATTAAAGTATCATCAATTATTATAGGCTGCGTCTAGTCGTTCCGAAAAATTGGCACGGCTGGAATTAAAAAATTTCGGAAATTGTGGTACAGCGGGTAATTGTGATAATGATGGTTTTAAATTTTTCCGAATAAAAATTTTATTGTTTGCGAATAGAGAATTCCTATCTTGAAAACGCTTAAAAGCTGAGTAGGTTAAATTCGATTTTAATAGCGTAGGTAGGAAGAACAAAAAGCAACCGCAGTAACTTTACGTTGCTGTCCAATAAATACAGTATCCACTTTACAAATATATGCATAAATCCCACATAATATAACCCATAACTCTTCAAGTCTCCCGATTGGATTTAAACTTATTGCAATTATTGTTTCTCCTCTCTAGATTTGATAGAAAATTTCAAGAGAAACTACTTGTCTAAAAGGTTATAGGTTATGTTTAAGTCAAGTTTTTTTCTCAAGAGAATTAAAGAAGTGAATTATTACAATATTTGACTTATGTTTGCCCTTCTAACTTCCCTGCAATTTAATTTAGTAGAAAATTGTTTGTTTTGTTGGAAATACGTATTTTTTGTGGTTGCACTTGGAAGTTTTCCTTTTAAATTCAATTGTTTTTTTTTAGGAAGATAAATTATTGTGTACGAAATTCAAGTAGTTCGTATATGGGCAGTTACTGTGAAAGTTTAAAAATGCAAAATTTATGATCAATGAAATTTTTAGCGAAAATAGAATGTTAGTTCTTAAGTCAGAAGGATTCATTTTCTACAAAAACAGTAAAATTGGCAACCCACGAATCTAATTCTTCTGCAAGAAAGTTTGTTTTTCACCGGAAAAATTGACATTGAAAAACAAAAATCTTCCAGGATAATGTAAAATTTTATACTGACTAGTTCTATTTGCTACTAAATTCCCGAATTTAAAAAATTCCCCGAAGCAAAATTCCAAGAAGAAGGATTTTTCACGGAACGGTTAAATTTCCAACCTGAAAATATAATTCTTCAATGAAGGAGGTAATTTTCAATCAAACAGTTTATTACTAAATAAATTACCAACTAGAATCATGAATTTTCACCCCGAAAATAATGATCTTTTCACAAAGTGGTATAACTAAAAATAAAACCGGGTTCTTCAATTGCAAACGAAAAAGGATAATGTAAAAGTTGATACTCCTATACCAAAAAGTGTCCTATTTGAAATTGATAGCCAATAAATTCTATTAAAAAATACAAGTGAGAAAATGGTTGAATGTACAACCAAAAAATATTAAATTCCGACCTTGATTATTATCAACTTTTGCACCAAAAAAGACTAATTTTGAACCAAAAACAGAATAGTTGCATTTTTAAGGTAGAACAAATAATCCTTGTCGAAAATCAAGAATTTCCGGCGAGATTGGCCAGACACAACTTTAAATGGCAAGAATAACCGTAGATAATCTAAAATTGTTCGAATTTGAAAATTTTCTCAAAGACCTCACTTCTTTTCTAATATCTGATTTCGGCGATAAATTCAAGATAACCTATAAGTGCTTAAATTCAAATAATTATTTAGAATCGTTTTTATATTTCAAATGTTTGAATTTGTGAATTCTCCAGACGACTCAACTGTTCATGTTAAACATCATTCAGTTTTGGCCAAAATTTCTTCAGATAACCGGGAATTGCACGATTTTTTTTCAAAAGACCTAACTGTTCTTGTTAATTCAAATAGAAGAATTAACTTTTTACAATGTGGTTCAACTTGAATAAAGTGATTGTATCTTCAACGAAAAATTTGAATTCTGGAAGAAAAATGTAACGGTTGATATTTCAACCAAAATTTTTTAAATTCAAGATCAATACAAATCAATTCTGTTACATGAGACGGAAAAAATAGATGAATGTACAACAAAAAATATGAAGTTTCAACCATGAAGATGGATAAATTGGCCAACAGCCTTGCCACGCTTGAAAAACCAGTTCCCATACGATCACGGAAGTTAAGCAGCGTTGTGCGCGGTTAGTACTTGGATAGGCATCCGTTCGGGAATACCGCATGCTGTTGGCATGTGTGTATCCCGTGTATCCAACTCAACCAATTATAATTCCGTACGAGTTACTCTTACCCCGCAAGGGATATTGATTTAATGGTACAAAAAAAATAATTATTAACATAAACAATGATATGGGCAAGTATACGAATAAACCAATTTATATCTGTAAGTATTACATTTTAATACAAAGAAAAAGTGGGTGAACAATGTTTCTTTTATTAGTAACCATAAAAATATATGGTTTGATGTTTGATGCAGCGCCTTCTCAATTAGTCTAGAAAACAGACAAACGATCAATTTTCGTTTCCATTAGGCTCTCTGCCGCGTTATTTCCTGAAATGCGTTTCTAAGCATCGGTCGTTAAGTAGGTATACCCACTTGCTTCCTGCCCGCGAAGAAGACTCGTTTCTCAAGAACCCGACATTTCTATTTCCGATAGTTTGCGGTCAGACCAAACAAGAACCTTTGGGAATGTCTATGGTAGATATTCTAGTCACACTTGGACAGATAATCGAAAAATTTATCCTTTATCTTCCTCTACTATTTCGCACGGATCGAAAATCGGTCCCAAAATGCTCATTTCCTTTATTTCGACTGCAGGGGGTGGAAACAAACAAGTTCTCGTCCTGACACGAAAAAAAACATACTTCAGAATCCACTTATAAAATATGTTCTTCAATCTGAAAAAATATCAGTCCAAGTGAAGTTTTCATATCTTATATCTGTATTGTATTCATATATGTAACTAGAATAAGGATTCAGGAAGAAGGGTGAAGGGGATTATTGGCAAGGGAGGATTTCTCTCTGATTCCTAGAAGAGGGTTAAGGGTCAGGGGGTTGGAAAAGGTGTAATGTCAAAGGTAAGAGGTGAGGGTTAAGGGGTGATAGGTCAAGCGTCATAGACGAAACGAGAGAGGTCAAATATAAAAGGTCACAGGCTGAATATAAAATGTCAAAGGTTAGAGGTGAGGTTTGAGAGGTGATATATCTCGCGTCATAGGTGGAACGAGAGAAGTCAAATATGAACGGGTCACAGGCTTAATATTAAATGGCAAAGGTTAGAGGTGAGGGCTGAGTGGTGATAGCTCACGCGTCATAGGTAAAGCGAGAGAGGTCAAATATGAAAGGTCACAGGCTGAATATAAAATATCAAAGGTTGGAGGTGAGGGCTCAGTGGTGATAAGTCACGCGTCATAGGTAAAACGAGAGAGGTCAAATATGGAAGGTCGAAGGCTGAATATAAAATGTCAAATGTTAGAGGTGAGGTTTGAGTGGTGATAGGTCATGCGTCATAGGTAGAACGAGAGGAGTCAAATATGAAACGTCAACGGCTAAATATAATACTTTAAAGGTTAGAGGTGAGGGTTGAGTGGTGATAGGTCACGCGTCATTGGTAAACCGAGAGAGGTCAAATATGAAAGGTCACAGGCTGAATATAAAATGTCGAAGGTTGGAGGTGAGTGCTCAGTGGTGATATGTCACGCGTCATAGGTAAAATGAGAGAGGTCAAATATGGAAGGTCAAAGGCTGTATATAAAATGTCAAAGGTTAGAGATGAGGGCTAAGTGGTGATAGGTCATGCGTCATAGGCAAAACGAGAGAAGTCAAATATGAAAGGTCACAGGCTTAATATTAAATGGCAAAGGTTAGCGGTGAGGGCTGAGGGCTGAGTGGTGATAGGTCATGCGTCGTAGGTAGAACGAGAGGAGTCAAATATGAAACGTCAACGGCTAAATATAATACTTTAAAGGTTAGAGGTGAGGGTTGAGTGGTGATAGGTCATGTGTCATAGGTAAAACGAGAAAGGTCAAATATGAAAGGTCAAAGGCTAAATATAAAATGTCCGAGGTTAGAAGTTAGGTTTGAGTGGTGATAAGTCATGCGTCATAGGTAGAACGGGAGGAATCAAATATGAAACGTCAACGGCTAAAAATAATATGTTAAAGGTTAGAGGTGAGGGTTGAGTGGTGATAGGTCATGTGTCATAGGTAAAACGAGAGAGGTCAAATATGGAAGGTCACAGGCTAAATAAAAAATGTCAAAGGTTAGAGGTGAGAGCTGAGTAGTGATGGATCACACGTCATCGGGGAAACGAGAGAGGTCGAATATAAAAGGTCAAAGGCTAAATATAAAATGTGCGAGGTTAGAGGTGAGGGTTGAGTGGTGATAGGTCATGTGTCATAGGTAGAACGGGAGGAGTCAAATATGAAACGTCAACGGCTAAAAATAATATATTAAAGGTTAGAGGTGAGGGTCGAGTGGTGATAGGTCATGTGTCATAGGTTAAACGAGAGAGGTCAAATATGGAAGGTCACAGGCTAAATAAAAAATGTCAAAGGTTAGAGGTGAGAGCTGAGTAGTGATAGATCACACGTCATCGGGGAAACGAGAGAGGTCGAATATAAAAGGTCACAGGCTGAATATAAAATGTCAAAGGTTAGAGGTGAGGGCTAAGTGGTGATAGGTCATGCCTCATAGGCAAAACGAGAGAAGTCAAATATGAAAGGTCACAGGCTTAATATTATATGGCAAAGGTTAGAGGTTAGGGCTGAGTGGTGATAGGTCACGTGTCATTGGTAAACCGAGAGAGGTCAAATATGAAAGGCCACAGGCTTAATATAATATGTCGAAGGTTAGAGGTGAGGGCTGAGTGGTGATAGGTCACGCGTCATAGGTAAAACGAGAGAGGTCAAATACGAAAGGCCACAGGCCTAATATAATATGTCGAAGGTTAGAGGTGAGGGCTGAGTGGTGATAGGTCACGCGTCATAGGTAAAACGAGGGAGGTCGAATAAGAAAGGTCACAGGCTAAATACAAAATGTCAAATGTCCAAAATATGTCATGTTTCATAAAATAATATTGATGGTTCCTTGAGAAGCATTAATTACTTGGTGACATTATCTTTTATTGTTATTGAGATTTGGATTTGTAAAAGATGAAAGAACAAATAAATCAGTCAATTTCACCTGAATAGAATAATTAAGCAAAATAAAAATTGTTGAAAGTATGTTTTGTGTGATGTGTAAGTGACAGCAGAATGCATATCTCATGCATTCTCAGTCTCTCGCGATAAATGACAGACGACAGACGTTAAACCGACGCGACTTTTCAAAAATACGACAGCCGCTCTCTTGATCCACGTTACTTTACAAGAGCCATTTAGGATGATTGCCTGATTTATGAATTTATACGAAGTGATACTGCGACACAGAGTCACCCCCTTGCCATTTACTGCTCTTTGTTTCTTTTCCTTTCATATCGTCGATTCGATGACATTAACCTTTCTAGTTTAAACCCAGTACCAGACGGGTGACAGTCAAAACTGAAAGTGGTGGAAATGTTGACCGCAGCCGAGTGGCGGCGCTGGCTGTACTCTTAGGCCGACAGTTTGTAAAATACATGGGAAAAGTGTCAACAGTGTCAATTTTCAATTTTTCTAAGTACATAAACGGAAGTATTCGATCTCCCTGTGCTTGGCAATAAGAATTTAATGTTTTGAGACGTTAGATTTCTCGAGGATCTGTTAAATCAACTCTATCAATAGGATATAAGTGCGTTGTTTTTGCATGGAAGTCGGGTTATGCGACTTTCTCCGGAAAAGTGTAAGTTTTAACTGTGCCTTATGATAAAAAAGTTATTAAAATCTGGCAAAAAGCTATTTCAGAAGCTCATTTCGTATTAAAGCCAAGGCATGTAATTTGCATAAAACATTTCAATTATGAGGAACTTATTACGGAGCATCCGATACTTGGAAAGGATGGGTTTGTCATTGGAAAAGTAAGTATTATTATTTTCACTATCTTTCAGTTCCTGCAATTAATATTAACAGGTTAACGACTTGACCAGGAGTTTAGTTAAAGAACCGGAAATAACTTGATCCAACCAAGACAGTTAAAAATTGTACCGTAAAAACACGAGAAATGACAGCTTTCTCTTTATGAATTTAAGAGACCTTAACATTTGATTTGAAAAAGGTTACGTTCCTTCAGTTTAATTTCGAACATTTTCAAATATATATCTATAGTTAGGGGAAAAAGTATTTTCATCTTCTCCATTTTGAGGAAAATCTTTTGCAAATTCTTTACATTTGTTTGGTTAAGCATCAATTTTACTTCAATTTAAAATTTGAGTATTTGAATTTTGTTTCACAATTCATCTTCGTGAGTGAAAATTGATTTATCTATTTAAAAATTGATCTATTTAGGTTGGAGGTCCTTCGTTTTAGTTGAAAACTTGGAGCAGGAGGAGCGAGAAAAACTTGCTACAACTTGAATCCTAAAAATTTATCAATGTATATATAACTCTTCAGATTAAATATATAATTATGTATCTACATCATTGAAATACATGGATAATTGAATAGCTTAATAATATTCTATTTCTAACTATTTAAATATTGTTTACAAATGCACTGTCCCATTCCCCAACTTTATAATATTGATTTTTTCTATGAATCCTATTATTTGCTAATAAAAATCGTTATAAGTATTTGACGTGTTTTTATAACATAATTAGTTTTTATAGATGTCTTCATCTTTTACAGGTTTAAAAAATTGAGTGTAAATTTTAATTATCATTACAAATTTCAAAACTGAACAGAAATTTAATTGAAATCTACTATTTTTATAGTTAACGATATTTACATATGTTGATGCTATGAATTCGATATTTTTGTACAATTGTTTTATGTATTCTGTAAGAATCGTATTCGTCCTAAAAATGATTGTTTCTTCACTTTCTATCGGTACCCCTGGATTTATTGGATATTTGGGATATTACAAAATATATTTTCAAGATCGATTTATGTGAAAAAACGGGTTGGAATAATTAAAATTATTCAAATCTGAATTTTCTCATGCCATAGAATAATTACCGGCCTAAAAGTACAGCCAGCGCCGCCACACGGCTCCGGTCAAATCGCACGTCACATTTTTTCAAAATATCTTTGTAGGAGTGCCACCCGCGTGCCCAATACCCATAAACGATAAGACTGACTAACATATAATTATCTTTTGCAAATCAATTCTTTTCCGATAAATGTATATTCATTTATTCGTGGAATAATGCAATATAGTATTTCGCCGAGTATTGACCTCAATTTTTATCCTTAGTCTCACAAAAGCTCTCTTCTCATCAAATTTTATAATTTCATAAATGATAATTGTGATATCTCCCACAAAAGTTAAATGATCGCGAATAGACTTGCTAAAATTGTAATTTTTTCCAAGTTCAGATATGACAAATATGTCATAATTTTCTTTCCTCCTTTTTCTCTGTAGAAAGACGAAATGTTCTAATGCATATATATTTCAATGCTTGAGATGATTCTTTGAAAAACTCTCTCCACTCCTTACTTCTTATCTTATGACTTGTTTTCTCCTACGCTTTCTAAACCTATTAATTATCATCCACACGCCCCCCTCGGTCTTAACACTTTTCAACTCCTCTTCCAGATCTTTCTCTCTCCGTTGCTCTTTCCTTTTACAAATCATACTAAACTCCTTTCTCATTTCTACATACTCCTTCCTCTTCGCGGTGCCTTCATTCCATTTTTATACTTCTTTTTTACCCTTCTCTTCATCCTTTTGCATTCTCTATCCCACCACGGTTTCACCATCCCTTGTCTCTTCTTCCTGAATCTCTTCTTTTGCACACACCTTCTTACCTTCACTTTCAGATCTTCCTTTATCTTTTCCACCAACTCCCCTTCAAAATTTACTTCTCCTTATCGCTCCTAGTTTCTCTATAGCCTCCTTCGTCCATATCTCTCTCCCCCATCGAAACTTCTTCTCCTTGCCTTCTACCCCCTTCACCTCTTTTCCAAAAGCTGAATGGCTGATAGTCCGATTCTATCCTTTCTTCTACTGCGAATCTCTCCGTCTCCTCCCACCCTTGCATATTCATGACCACAATCATAGTCTATTACTGATGCTCCCACCTTGCTCACCTACGTTTACTCTCCGTGTTCGTCCCCTGTTATCATACCATTCGCGACCGCCCACCCTCTATCCACCATCCAGTCTCTTAAAATATGCCCCTCCTTATTCATAAGCGTGTCCTTTTACCTCCTTTCGAAGCTTTCACCATCCACGTGGAGACCGCCTTTCCTCCTGATTTTCGCATTGAAATCCCCCCTCCCAGCACCCCCCTCTCCCTACTCCCCTCTCTCTCCTGTAACTTCTTCCACTCTACCTTTAATCCTCTCCATCCCATTCCTATTGTACACTGTTACTAAGTTGCACATTATCTCACACAGCTGATAGCGCCACTGTATAAGAAAGGGATAAACAGGAAAATTATAGAGGAATCACACTGATGAACACGGCAATGGTATTAGCGGAGAGACTACGGAATGATGTTGAGGGAAAAGGCATATTGCCGGAGACTCAGGCGGGATTCACAGCGGGCAGGAGTACTATAGACACTATATAGTTGTGGGTGGTGATCGGGGAGAAGGAGGTAGAAGAAGGTCTGATCGAAAGTGTAAGCGAAGTGTTTGAAGTGACGAAAGATAGGGTGAGAGGAAGAGACACAATTACAGAGTGTTTCTAGATGGACATCGGATTGAGGCAAGGGTGTCCTCTTAGCCCAACGCTTTTCGCGATCTCAATCGCTGACATGGAGAGGGAGCTAGAGGAAGGAGTGGAAGGGGGAGTGAGAGCAGGAGAGGTTAAAATTTAGTCGCTTGCGTATGCAAATGACAAAGCGTTGCTGGCAAAAAGTGAGGAAGCATTGAAAGAGATGACGAAGAGCTTGGGAAGGTACCTTGATAGGAGTTGGTTAGAGTTTAATGCAGAAAAGTCCAAGGTTTTGGTGTTCAGGAGAGGAGGTGAAAAGGATAAGAGAGGGAATTGGAAATGGAAGGGGACGGCGTTGCAGGAGGTGGAAGATTTCGTGTACCTGGACTTGCCTATTTCGGAGGAATGGAGGAGTGCATGATCATACAAAAGAGAGAGTAAGGAGGGCAAATATTTCGATGAGGCAGATGTGGGGAATGGGAAAGAGGTTGTTTACAGATGACTCTGATAGGAGGATAAAGCCGTTCGACTCGCTTGTGATGAGTGTGCTACGGTATAGAGTAGAAGTGTGGGGGGTGAAAGGAAAGTGAGGAGGTAAATAGGGTACAGGAGAGGTACATCAAATGGGGGCATGTACAAACTCGTCCCCGGGCACCTGAAAACTATACCCCGGCCACTGAATCATCCCTCAATTCCTTCTGCAAACTGTATGCAAGCCTTCCCGCCCCCGACGGACCTGGGAAATGGGGAACATTGTATT
>WSXT02112109.1:0-11165 GCA_011762715.2 Neuroterus valhalla
TACGTTATAAGATAAAAATATGAGGTTGCATTGGTTAAATAGGATCTAAAAGAGATTGATTTGTTCAATTCACTTTCTAGGCGCTGATACTTTCGAGCGAAGCGAGCTGCGCGCGAAGCGCGCGATGAGAATGTGCCCGCGAAGCAGGCAGATTTTTTTTATTAAAAATACCTTCTTGGAAGCATAAGATGATCAATTTCAACGGCGTTTACGTTTGTTTCTGTATCTTCAAAATGACCAAGTTCCCTGTCTGTACTTTCGCGTTCAACAGAAACCCAACTATTTGTGAATACGATAATCTTTCCTCCAGCTTCGCGAATGTCTGGGGTACAATTAAGGAATTCTTCATATTTCTACCATCACTGTCGACTAAAACATATTATGATACATAGAATATTTTTCACATTCCTGAACCTTACACTGTACACCGCTACACCTTGTCCCCATTCACCATCCGCAAACTTTTTCTGTAGTACGCTTTTAGTCAACAAAAGTGTCATGTTTTTCAAAGGTACATTATTGTTTGCATTATTTATTATTCAAAGTATCTAAAAAATAATACGACGTCATGTTTAAACTAAGTAGTTGGATCGTCATAAGGTGGCGTGTACCTTCAGAATGCTGGTTCCACCGAACGCCACTCTCCTCATTGCCAAGGTGTGGAAATGTGAAGGAGAAAGGAAGGGGCGGCGTAGCTCTTACTCAAATACTTATTTGACTATCATATCTCTTTTTTGCGTTTGGGGTGAGTTCATTTGCTAATAAGCTCAGCCGAAATATACCTTTTTATCTCTTCCATGAAACGAACATCATCATTTGCATAGAATCTTCAGAAGATAATACCCTGATTATGTTAAGTGACGATTTTATTCATCTATACGATTGAATGTACATTATTTGCAGATCAATGAATATGTGTTGATTTTTTATGCCAAACAATTGCATTAAAATATCTAAAGGATACCTTATGCATAAAAAATTTGAACTAAAAGGTGCTTACAAATAGTTATATTCATGTTGTGACAAAAATGCACTGTAGACCCTATCAAATGGCACTGATATATATAGGTGGTTGTCGAGTGGGAAGTCACCTCTGATATTAGGGTAAGCATCATGATGATTGTGCTTTCTCACATCGTATACCTTGAAAGATTCAATATTGAAGAATCTTCCATCTTCCATATGTATCCCAACGCTCTTGAGACCGTGATGAAAGAAATTATGATATTCAGGTCCTTCGAGTATAAAAGCATAATGAACTCCAGCTATCCGTATGAAATAAGAAAAGTTTTCATCATGCCCTGCATTACGGGTCATCCATAAGGGTACTTCATCTTTGGGATATCCTACAATCAGGCCTTTGAAGATAGAGCCATCCTGCATTATTGCAAAAATCCGTTCTGCAGGAACATAAATGTATCCACCTGCACCTAATTTATTGAGAAAAATATGCATTCATTATTTACTCCACATCCAGATAGCAACCTAACAATTCTAACAATTCTAACAATTTTGATCAATCAATTGTCGAAAAAATGCTGCCCTACGTATAGAAAGGGCTCTATCCATAATTTAGATGATAAATTAGTTTTTTTCGTATGCGTATCAATCCTTTCTATAGCCTGAATCACGTGAGACTGATAATTTTTTTCAATAACTATTATATGATCAAAGATGCAGATCAGTCAAAAAACAAGCACGTTTTCTTCGATGTGTATGTCCGAATCCAAATTTGAATAGAGCCTTCATCTGACAGTAAAGCGTAATGAACTCGACACAGGGAACTCGAGAAAACCAGAGTCAACAGTAATTAAGGAAAAGAAGGCAGGGATAATGTCAACAAGCAAAAAAATAAAGATCAGAAAAAGAAAAATGAAAAATTGAGCGATCTGTCATTGCACTCTTGCCAAACTTTATTTGTCTGCTTGATGAGATTCTCAGTGTTTGTACCTAAATCATTGGAAATGAAATTATTTGGCCTCATCACGATAATCCGATCCGTTGTGATTCAAAAGTCATGTATTATGTTGGAATCTTATATTTTTTTAAATATAGTTATCATTTGGTTTGGAAATCGAAATATTCCAAAAATGGATAAACAATTGTTATAAAATTATCCATCTTTCAGATCAATCTGCTTTACTCGAATATCACAGGCTCTTTTCTGATTTCTAGGTTTTACGTGATTGATATTAAGCATTTCCGGCAAATAATTAGAATTTTGTTCCATTCGGGATGTCAACTATTACATTTTTATTTGAGAATGTAATTGTGTGCTCACATGCGAGCTCCCGAGGCTCCTGCTCCCATCTGATAACTTTTGTATTTCACATTTTCCTACTTCTTGCGTCAATCCTCTATTCCCATTGATAAGCCTTACAAGAGGAATAAATATCGAAATCACATGTCGTTGGATACGCTCCAGATGTGAATATTTCGCATGGAATTTCCGTTCGGATATTCGCGCGGGCTAGTTGCTTTGCTGGATTGATTAAACTGTTATCTGTAAGTCACTCTCTACGGCTTTTCAGTTCCATCTCTTGCACTCCTTCTTTCGTCAGCTGTTAAAACCTGTGCAAAGATCCTATCCTTTCTTTTGCATATCGCGCGTGTGCGTCAACGTCCCAACAGATGTTATTGATATTGAAATCCACACTTGGCCTCTTCTTTCTTCCCATCCCTTGTTATCTAGTCTCTCCATCCATCCATTGAACCAGGGCTCACTTTCACCCGGAACTCCTCCTACATAATCATTCAGACATCTACCTCCCTCTTTCTCTCCAGTGCAACCTTCCAAGATATGTCCACAATACTCTACTGCGTCCATTTATTATCAACTTTCTCTTACTTCCTTCCTTATTATGGGGCACACCATCCTCTTCCATCCTGCTTCACTGTGTTGAACAATTCATTGTTCTTACATTGTACAATTTTTCTCCTTCTCTCACTGTCTGTCTCTTCGCCATCTTTTATCCTATTCCCAGCTACTTGAGACCCCTTCTTCTATTCCAGATTTTATTCTCATATTCTATCTTCTATCCTTTCACCTCTTACTTCCTGTACTGTCTGTCACCTTTCTTTTCAGAATCTCATTTAGACATGCTTGTGCAGTTTTGCTTCCTTTTCCTCCTTTTGCTTTTCTTGGAACATCCAGGCTCTCTTCTAAGCCCTGAGCGTTCTTCGTGTCTAGGATTCCTTCTCCTTCCTATTTTTCATACTTACTCTGAACTTAAGTTGTAAAAAAATATCTTACATTCTTTTTATAAGCTCATTATTTACTTTCCTCTCGTCTACAGCTTGCTACAGCATCCTCTTGCTTACTCATTCAAAGTCTACAAACGAGAACAATAGTTTCCCCCTTTTTTTCTCAGATTTTAATGGATGATTTCTGGCCGGAAGCCCGTCTGGTTGCGTGGAATAATTCCTTCTTCTTCTACACGACTTTCCAAATTATTCTCGAAAACTTCTGAATAAATTTTAGAAACTCCCGATATAAGAGTCACCCCTATATATTCCTCTACCTTATCAACGTTACCTTTCTTTTTTAGCAGTTTAACTTGACCCATCCCCCATTCTTTGAATCAATCTGCATCCGTTTAGGCTCTGTTACGGTTTTTGACGTCTCTTCCGGCACTGCTTTCCTACCATACTTCATCGCTTCGTTCTTTATCCCATCCAAACATGTTGCCTCATTTCCTTCTAGTATTTCTTTAGCCTTTTTATGCCTAATCTCTACCTATATAATTTATTTTTTTCTTCTCTTTTCCTCTCTCTAGCCTCTAGCACTTGGTTGGAGTACTTAGTTCATTGACTTATCTTCTCCTTCCCATTTACGATCTCTTTTCGCAACTGATGTCTCTACATTCTGCATGCATCTTCCCTTCTCCTTCTGCCTTTACTTGTTCAACATTCTTTCAAAGTCAAACACAATTTTTCACAAGCTTTTCTATTTTCTCAGCACCCTCCTCACACATCTCGTTCCAGCATCCTTTTCTCACATATTCCCCCTATCCCTTTGATCTACAATCTTCTTTAGCTTTTTAATCACCTTCATCATTACTTCTACTATTTCTGTTGCTCATTCCTCTTCCAGCTCTTTTGAATTATCCCTCTTCATTTTATTTCTAAATTCTTCTGATTGATTCTTCCCTAGTATTCAATGGTTACTTGTCTTCTTTCTTCATATGTCTTCTGTTTGGCTTGGGGGCATTAAAAACAGTTCAATTCCCATTTAGAAAAAATACCTCTGGATTAGTGTAAATCTACAATCGAATGGAAACATCAATTTTCTGACGAAAGTTTCCAAACACTGATCTTAATTTCTAATTGGAGAAAATAACTTCCTCACCAAAAATTGAATAATATAATTCCCTATAGGAGACTTTGGTTTTAATTTAGAAATTGAAGAAATGTGTTACACAAGGACTAAATTATCAACCAGAAAGATAAATTTCGGAACAGGGAACCAAATTTTTCGTATAGAGTAGTTGAACTATTATCAATTGGTTTAGGTTTCAACCAGAACAAGGTGCACTTTCCATAAAATTATTTCACCTTCCAACATAATAATAAAACTTTTTTTTGAACTTTCCGAATTTGAACGGAATAACAAGGAAACGGGCAGAGATAAAAAGTTTTCTGCAAACGAGAAAAAAAATGAAAAAATGGGGAAAGGGGTGATCTTGTGCCAAATTCGCTAACTTTCTCATATGTTACATCAGCAAACGAACTAAACGTTATCTAAGTTTTGAGTGTTTCTTCCTCCAAACTTTCCATAAAATATATTTATTGAATTCAATCTGCATTTCAGGTTATCTCATATTGCAATTACCTTCAAAATGTAGGGATCCGACAAACGCAAGGAGTAAAATTGCAGTGAAGATCTTCATTTTTCCTGAGTAGACACAATAATCCGGGACCAAAATCTGATTCGAAGAGAATTCCGTATAAAAGTATACGAAAAACAACTACTTTATTCTATCATCTATGACTCATACAACCTTTGGGAGCATAAAAGATTGCATGTATCAAAATCCAAGCAAACATAGAAAAATTAAATATACAAGTAAAAACCCCATTTCCCTCCAACCAATAAATGTTCTTTTATGTATTAAATATATGTGTAAACTTTATCTTGAATGTACGGGATATGTGCGTATAATAGTCAGCCTAAATTTTCTAATGATGCAACGATAAGAGAATATGGTAAAACTTGTGAAAACATTTCGTCATGTCACTTCCGAAAACGAGGACTATTTACAAATTGATAGATTATAATGAGAAGATCTGAATCGTCAAACACTCAATTCTTTTTTATATAGGTGTACGTATCATCAGCCTTCCTTCAATCTGATGGAGCGTGGCTTAAGCACTCTGGTTTCATTTGCTATGCGTAAACACAGTATGATGTAAAATTACAGCTGCTGTGCATGAGCGTTTCTGCTGTTCCGCAAGAGGTATTTGTTTGTGTTTTAAACGAAAATTACGCACCATGTTATCAAGAATCTGTCTTGCGATTCGCGCTTGTTCTCGATAAATCAACTGAATTATTTTGATGCTTCAACATAAGGTCATGTTCTCCGTCATTCTTTACTCTGCGATGTAATCACAGCCTTTATCATGAATATAAAATAAAGCATAAAATAATTCATGACTGTTCATGACAGGTTTTCAACAGCACTTTGTAAAGTCATCATTTAGCAATGCGAGCAGAGAACCACATTGCTGAAGATACACGTCAGAGGAAGAAATAATAGCCTTGTCGATCTTTGAACAATCTCCAAAGTGCTACAAATGCATGGAAAATTTCTTGCTTTTTCCAGGCCAACAATATAACAAAGAATGCTGAAAAACATCCCAATGAACACAGGAGTCACCGGGTAAACTTAACGGCGCAAAATGGTTTAAGATCCCAAAAGCTGACCAAAACCTCAAAATTCGAAGTTTACCGGCTGAGGTTCACGTCCCAAACTTTTTTTCCCCATATGATTCAGGAATATATGTAGTGAATCCTTATTTTGCCTGTGAGTGCACGCGCCGGAATTTTCCGTTATGGTCACTAAAAAGTATCAACCTTTTGATTCCTGCAACAAAAGCTGCCCTGAGCTGCCTCCATAGAAAGAAATGCGCTTTCTCTACAACCGCGTGGGAGTGTTCACTCGCACTATAGCCTAGCAATCCATGATTCCCTACGCGCCACATGCCATGCCGAAAAGATACTGATTCAATTTAATTCAATTTTCTCATTAAGAAATATAGCGAATAAATAAATAATCTGAAAGAACTATATTCATATAGAGAATGAATATATGTAAAAGTAATAAATATAACAAAAACATAGCAAAAGAAAAGCGACCTGAGAATAAAAACTTCGGATTCTCGGCGTTGAAAGTTTATAAACTGGGAAATAAGGCAATACATTTTTTACTCCATTATTGACATGATTCAAGACTGCGGGTCGTGGAATGAAAACTTCTCAAAATTTCCGAATGTGTGGAACTCTTTAACGACCTAAATCTTGAAAACGATATCATGACTTTAGGGACGAAGTTTCGTGGTATACCAGCTGAATCTTTTACTATTTATCGACCCTTGCGAGAAGCTTTGAGGATGGTTCTACTGAGCTTGGAATGTACGCCATTTTTAGTCCAATATTTTGAATTTTGAATTTGGGATATCATTTCTGAAATAAGTGACCCAGGAAACCCTTTTGTACTTCTTTTGGGGAAAATAATAGAAAATTTTGGAAAATCGTCCGCCATTTTGGGTCCGACACTTCGAATTCCCAATATCGTTTTTGAAATCAGCGACCAAAAAACCTCTTTGTACTCATTTTCGTGGCAAAAATAGAAAATTTTGGACGAATTTCTGCCATTTTGGGTCGGCCATTTTCAATTTGAATTTTTATTATCATTTTTGAACTCAGCGAACAAAAAAACTTTTTTTAACCTTTTTTCGTGGTGAAGAGTAAAAAATATTCCTCAAGTGCCTCTATTTTTGGTTCGCCATTTTGAATTTCGAATTTTGAATATAATTTTTTAAATCAGTGACTCAAAAAACGCGATATAAGCACTCGAAAAGTCATAAATACTAACTTTTTGAGTTTTGGCTACGAATGTGGGATCTTGAACCACTGTGCGTTGTTTAGCAGAGGCCGTGAAAAGTTGCGGAACAGAAAAAGACAAAGTCACCATCGTTATGTGGGATGAAGTTTTCCTGGGCTGTGGATTATTTTACGATAAGGTCACTGACAAAGGCGGCAGTTTCGAAGACTAGGGAAATTTTAGAACCAAAAAATATGCGGATCATGCTCTAATCTTCATGATGTGCATGGTTGATTCTGGGGACAAAACTCCTCTTACTTTCAATTTTTGTAGTGGGCAGACTACCACAGATGAATTAGTGGCCTGTTTAAAGGATATCATAGGTACAATCAAGGAAGCTGGCTTCATACTTGTCACGACAGTATGTGATGGAGGTTTAAGTATCCAGGCGGCTAAAGGAACCCCTTCAGGATACAGTAAGACTAAGAGGAGAGGATTATGTCTAAAGAAGTAAGTTTACATTTTATGGTATCCAACGTATATTATTTTAATCAATTCAATTTATTTTGAAAGATTCACAGATAATGAATTTATTTTTCTTAACGTACATATAGTCAAGTTTGTAATATTTTGAGAATGTGAAAGAATATTATTCTTCATCAGAATAGTCGCACATCTTCTCTTGTTTTCTTCGCTGAGCACTCGCCTTTTCTTCTCCTCTTCTTCTCTCGTCCTCCTTACTCTTTTTCTCTCTTAGCTTTCTTCTTTCTCGTTTCCTTCTTCTCCTGTTCTCTTCTTACCTTTCTCTCTTTTTTCGTGACCCCTTTCCTTCACTTACCCTCTCTTTTCATTCTTCCCTTCTTTGCTAACTTCTTTCCTTCTATTCTTTTCTTATTTCCCCCTTCTTTTCTTCACCTCACTGTCTTCCTATACAGACTTTCATTTCCTCTTATATCTCTTCAACCCTTTCTTCTCCAAAAACTTTTATTTTCTTTTCATCTTCTCCTCTTCTCCTCCCTTCTGCTCCTTTTCTTTCGTCACTCAACTCTTTTCGTCCTTGTGCTTTCCTTTGTTCCTCCTCTTTTTCTCATTACTCTGTTCTTCTCTTCTCCTCTTTTTTTTCTTCTTTCAACTCTCTTCTCTATTTCTCTTTCCTTTCTCTTATTCTCTTTTTTTTCCTTTCATTCTCCGATACTTCCCTCCTCTCCTCTATTTCTCCTTCTCGTTTTCCATCATCTATTAACCTTCCTTTACAGTTCTTACCATTTTCACTTGTGCCATTCTTCTGTTCTCTTCACCTCCTTTTCTCTGCTCTTGACTTTACTCTCCCTTTCCTCAGACTCCCTTCTTCTTTTCTTCTCCTTCTTGCACTCTTTCTCTCCTTACATTATCCTTCTCTCACTTTCTTCTTATATTCTCTCTCGAACTCACCAACTCTCGTAACTTCCGTCCACTTCCTTCTTCTCTTGAATCTTTTTTTTTTCTTCCTTTCGTTTTATTTCTTTACTTCTCTCTCACACATTTCTTCCTTTTCTATTTTCCCCTCGTTCAAAACTCTTCTCTTCGCAATCACTCTTTTTTTCTTATGTTATCCTCTCCTTCTCTCCTATTCTCCTCTTCTTCATTTCACCTCTAAAATTTTTCATTTTTCTTCCAATCTTCTATCGTTTCTTCCTCCTTTTCTTCTCCCGACTCCCATCATGTCTTTGCTCTCTCCTTCTCTTCTTTGTCCTTTTTCTTTTATTCGTCTTTCCTTCCCTCCTTATATTTTTGTTGTCTCTTCTTCTTCTCTTCTCTTCTTCACTTATTTTGTACTCCTTTCCTTTCTTTTTCCCTCAACCCTCTCTGCTCTTTTTTTTTTATAGTCACTACTTGTCTCCTACTGTTTATTTCTTTTTTCTCTTGTTATCCTCTGCTTCTTTTCTCTACTCTTATTTTCTCTTTTTTCCTGTTTCTCTTCATGCTCATCCTTTTTTTGCCTTTGAGCCTCTCTTCTCTTCATATCCTAACTGTCTTCTTTTCTTCCTCACATTTTTGCTAAACTCTCTGCTCCCCTTCTTCTTTTATTGTCCTTTTCTTCCACCTCTCTTCCCCTCTTTATCATTTTCTTCTCTCCTCCTCGTCTTCTTTTCTTCACTTTTTGCCTTCTTCCCTTTATCATATCTTCATATTCATGTCTTCTCTTTTCTCTTTTTTCGTCTCTTTTTCTCCTTCTCTTCCCTCCTTTTTACGATTCTCATCTTTACCACTTCTTTTCATTTGATCTTCTCCTACTTTTCTCTTTCTCTTTCTTCTGTTCTTTTCCATTTCTCTTCTCTTTTCCTCCTCTTTTTCTCTTCTTCTTTTCTGCTCTTCTTCTATCTCTTTCTGATTGTTACCTTCTCCTTTCCTGTGAATTTCTTCCTCACTCAACTCCCTTCTCGTCATAAATCTATTCTCTTTTTTTTCTTTCCTTCTCTTTCTAGACTTGATCTTCTCCTTTCTTTTTCATCTTCTCTACTTTACTCCCCCTCTGTTCCTCTTTTCTTCATCTCTCTTTCCTCATCTCTCATGAGTGATGAATTTTCGAACGGGAAATTAATTCTCAAGGAAGCAATTGTTGAATCTTTCATCAACAGAGATCAATTTTTAACAAGAAATGTAACAAAAGATACATAAACCAGAAACAGTTTCGGTTTTGAATAATAAACTGTTGAATATAACTAAATAAGACGAATTTTCGAATGTATAGTAAAATCTTTTTAATATAAAAAAATTTGAATTTTCGATTTTTTCGAAAAACTCGAAAAGTTGTGAGTATTATCCTGGAGGGCTCCGAAGAAAACATTTTTCTTCTGCAAACACTTTTTCATACCTTGCGTTGTTTGGCTAAGAATTCTCATTTCCGTTCATATTTTTGAATTTTGAAAATGCCAGAACTTTGACAATTTTGTTTTCATTAACCCTTCACATAGACCGAAAACATTGATGTCATTAATAAAATTATTTATAGACTATGAAAATTAGGTCGGTAATGTATTATTTATTTATTAACATTGATCTCACCGAAATTAGTGCACAAATTTATCCAATTTCATTTCAGAACTAGTATAGGTGCAAGTTTATAACATTTAAAAAAAATTTTGTACTTTACCCGGCTATTATTCGAAAAATGTGGGTCGTATGGAAAAAATCAATAGAATTTTTTGTAGGGATTGCGCTCTATCCCTCGCGCGCAGTGACGGCTTCAGCCATTCGTGGGCCCTGTTTCATTATTCACAGTTTTTAAAATCTATTTTTCCGGCAAATAATTTCTGAAACTTCCCCATGTAGGTTTAAGAAATTATTTTTTCAGAAAAATATATCTATCATTGTGTGGAAATGCACGTGTATGCTTGAACGTGTTTTTTTATATAGAATAATTATTATCATCCTGTTCGTTCATACTCCATTTTTATATTTCTAATGTCCGAAATTTGGAAATGCATGCTTACTAATAATTTATACAATTTTCTGGTTAATTTTTTATGATGATAATTGATTTTTCAAGTGTAATCACCATTGTATATAAGCATAGATTTTCATGCAAAATAAATAAGACAAGCCGAATTCAATGTATTTAATAAATTCATCAATGGAAACTTTATTCATTACCCTAATTTTGTCCAAGTTCTTTATTTCATAGTTTTGTTTCAAAACGAATATTATTTATTTTCTTGAATGTAGTACATAATGATAATTTCAAAATTAATCATTGACAACTAAATATTATATGTCGATGCTGTAAATGAATATTTTTCTAGGTTATTAGGACGTCAAGTAAAAGATATAATTATATAATTACTTGTAAAATGAACTCTCGTCGCACACGTCGCTTCGCGTTCGACAAACGAAGCTCATAAAAACCATTTTTCTCGTTATTCGGATTATTTATATTGAAAACTTCAAACGAGCTTGAGCCGTCAAAACCGAGGCTGAGTCCTCATTTAAGGGCATTGCACAAACTGACTCTGAAATTTCTGAGTTCCCTCTACGGTTACGCCAATGTATTTCCGCAGCAGACCATATAAATTTCAATTTCCCACCAGAAATTTGATGATTATGCACAACTACGTCATTTATGAAACATTATCGCTGGAGGTA
>WSXT02112120.1:0-11165 GCA_011762715.2 Neuroterus valhalla
GCTCCCCGTCTCACGCGTGTCGTCCCCTTTTTGTCTCGCGCGCCGTCGCTGTGGGGGGGGGGGGGGCAGGATATGTAACGTTACGGGTTTAGATATTATTGAATAAATTTTCTATTGCTAAATTATAACAAAGTTTGTTAATTTTTCAAAAGATGGCCCTGCAACGGTAAAGTTTGAAACGAAAATCCAACTATATTTTTGATTAGAAGTGAAATTTTGTTGTTTGCTTTTTCAAATATTTTTTTCTTCCTAATTCATCCCTTTGGTTAAAATTCTACAGTTTGTTTAGAAATTGAAATATTTTGTTAATTCGCAACTATTTTGTAAAAATGTCATCTTTTTAGGTTAAAAGTTTAACAGTTTTCTTGGTTGAAAATAAACTTTTTGGTTGCAAATTCGACTTTTTAGCTTGAGAATTTATATATTTTTGTTCTCGATAAAAGAATTTTCAACCAAAATAAAGATGACTTTCTTACGATAAAAAGATGAATTTCTAATCCAAAGAGACATAAGTGTCCAACAGGAAGTTTAATTCCCAACCAAGAAAGATGAATTTTACAAGAAAGAAGAATTTTCAACAAAGTAGAATTTTCAACACGATACATGAATTTATGTTCAACAAAGATGAATTTCAAAACAGTTGAATTCAGGGGAAAGACAAGTTTTTGAAAAAAAAGTTCAATCTCAACCAAATAGATGGATTTCCAACTAAGGAGAATAATTTTCTACTAACATGAACTACGAATTTTTAACAAAATACATAAATTCTCAAAAAAGTTGTGAAACTTTGAAGACAAAAAACGTAATTATCTAAAAATAAGTTGGATTTTCGACCCAAGAATATGATTTTCCAAAGAAAAACCTACTTTCCCCTAAAATAGTTGGATTTTCAAATAAATACCTGAATTTTTAATGAAATAGATTAATTTTATACCATAATAGTTTGGTTCCAACCAAAAATATGAATTTTTTACTGAAAAATTTATCTACAACCAAGTAGTCTAATTTTCCACTAAAATTATGAATCTTCTACTCATAACCAGGAAATATTTTTATTTGTAATGAAAGAACTTGAACTCAACAAAAAAGTAGGAATTTTCAAAAAAATACACGGATTTTCTACCGAATTACGAATCCGATTGTTTTATATTTTAAATTAAAATCTGTTTGCGTTGGAACATCAACTATTGCATGTTTTGTTGAGAATTCATTTTTGCGGTTGAAAATTAGTATTTTCAAAAATAGAGTGAACTCCTTGAGGTCATAATCTAAATATTTCATTCCCAGTCAAAAATTAATATTGATTGATTAATTTGAAAATGAAAGATTTAACAGTTTTGTTGAAAATTAATGTATTTTATTAAACATTTGACTTTTTTGGTAGAAAATTATTCTCCTTGGCGGAAAATTCATTATTCTGGTTGGGAATCAAACTGTTTAGTAAAGAAATTATTTTGGTTGGTTGTGAATTCCACCACTCGGTTGAAAGTTGAACTACTTTGTTGAAAATGCATTTTTTGGTAATATTTCCCCCTTTTGTTAATAATTTAATTGTTCCATTTATTGATAAGAATTGATTTTTCTAGGGTAAGGAACTTCGAAATTCAACTTTTAGTTAAAAAGATTAACTACTTGGTAGGAAAATCAATTTTTTCGGTGGAAAATCATATTTTTGGGTTGAAAATTCAAATCCCGTGGACACGTAGTCTTGTTGGTTTCAAAATTGAACAATATTTATGAGAATGATTTATTTTGTGAAAAATTTGTCTGTCTTGTAGACCGTTATTTTGTTTGTTGGTAGGAAATTCATTTTCTTGTTTTAAAATTGAACTATTTAATTGAAAATCTATCTTTCTTGGTGAAAATTCAACTGGTTGGTTGAAAATTAAACTTCTTGTTTGGAAGATGAACTATTTCGAAGAAAAATGAGCTATACTTTGGAAAAGAATATTTTTGTGTTGGAAATTCAACTCTTCTGTAGATAATAATTGAGCGTGCGGATTGCAGAACGACCTTAGTGCGTGGACTCATTGTCAGCCAGCTTAGTAGGCTGTAGAGGGGGTGACGCGTTGCTACGGGCCGATTCAATTGAACAAATATTGTGAAAACTGTCGTCATTCTGTTAATAATTATCGGAGCGTGTTTATTCTTGCAAAGAAATACTCTTCAGTCTTTAGTGCTTCTAAAAAACCTAATTAAGTAACTTATTTTTCATATTTCCATTTTTTTAATAACACTCGAACTTTTTATAACTTTGAGGTGAAAATCTGACATATAAATTTCTGTTACATACCGATATTAACAATATCAGTTAGGTTCTTATACATTCAGTTATAAAATATCCAAAATCCGGATCGATTAGTTTGTATTACCACTAATGAGGAGCATATATAAACAAAGCGATATACGCGTGCTAAGGGCGTCGAGCGTCGGACCAAGCCCTTGTTTATTTATGCTCATCATTGCTGTTAATAGAAATCAATCCATCTGAATTTTGGATATTTCATAATTACAAGTATAAGAACTTGAATGATATTGTTAGTTTTTTTTTTGAATTTATAACTAAGAATTTCACCTCGAAGTTATTAAAAGTTCGGGTTTCGTTAAAAAATCGAAAAAATTGAAAATAGGTGAAATAATTAAGTTCGTTGGAAGCGCTGCAAACTCAGAAGTACTTCTATGCAAAAACCAATACGATCCGACAATTATTAACTGAATGATGGCAGTTTTAAAATTATGTCTTTAATTAACTTTCACATAGCAACGCGTCACCCCCTCTTTTTTTTCACTAAGCTGGCTAAGCTCACGCCCTAAGGTTGTTCTGCAATCGGGACGCTCGATTGAGCGTGCGGATTGCAGAACGACCTTAGTGCGTGGAGTGAGGCAGTCTAGTAGGCAATAGAGGGAATGACGCGTTTATACAGGCCGGGTTGATTGGACAAATAATGTTAGAGCTAAGTTTTGTCCAATCAACTGGGCCCGTACTTATTCCCTCTCTTGCCTACTAGACTAGCCGGGTCCACGCACTAAGGTCGTTCTGCAATCCGTATGCTCAATTGGTCTTCTTGGTTTCAAATTTAAACAATATTTATGAGAACAATTTATTTTGTTGAAAAGTCGTCTTTTTGATAGAAGATAAATATTCTTGGTTGGGAACTCATCTTCCTAGGTCATACGTGAAGCTACTTTGTTGAAAGTGTGGAGCATCAGTTAAAAATTCAGCTACCTTAAAATCATATTTTCTGTCGAAAGTTAGAATTTTTCATTTAAAATTTGTTCATTCAGGTTGTACTATGTATCATGGTTGTCAACGTGAAGGGGGGGAGGGCGCATTAGTAACGTAGTTTATGAACGGCCCCCAATTTGTAACGATCGTCCCAGGAGAGGGATTATTTTTGTCGAGAACCTCTTTTTTTCTATTGCAATTTAGACAGTGGCGTAACTAGGAACGTGGAGACCCCCGCAACATATTTTAAGAGACCTCTTCAAAAAAAGTGCAGTTTGAATAATACAAAGTAGAAAAAATGAGAAATTTCACCGCAATAATACGAGAAATGACCTTCAGTCTGATTCTGAAAATTTTGAAATATATCTGTACTTTATGAGAAAAAGAATATTTTTTTTCCTATTATAATAAGGTAGTATTCATCAATCAAGAAAATTGGTAATTAATAGTGGATCCAACTATGTGCGCATTTCATTACAAAAAGCGATTTATAGCCAAAACACTGATCTGAGCTAAAAACCACGTCATTTCCGCATGAACAGCCAATTCGAGAATTATGAACTATTTATACCAAAATTTCGGGATCAATAGGTAGAAATTCTTACCTAGTTTTTTTTGTACCAATAAGCCATAATCCCTTGCGGGGTAAGCGATTCACGGGAGGAATATTGGTCTCCCACCAACATGCCAACAGCATGCGGTATTTCCGAACAGTTACCCATCCAGGTACTAACCGCTCCCAACGCTGCTTAACTTCAGTGATCGGACGGGAACTGGTTTCTCAAGCGTGACCTGGCCGTTGTCTATTAATGCGGAAAAGGGTATTCTCGTGAAAAAAAATTTTTTTCATCTGCTATTAATACGACAGATGTTTTTCTCTATGGAAGAGAATATATTTACAAATCTGCTGATACGGAAAATGTTGTTCTCAATGAAAAATTATATTTACCCAGCTATTAAGACAGAAAATGTTGTTATCTATGAAAAAAAACTACATTTACCTGGCTATTGATACGGAAAATGATATTTTCTGAGGAAAAAATCGAAATATTGAGCACACTATGTACCGAGAGATTTCCACAGCCTTTGTTCTATATCCTTTATTCTCTAAAAAAGCTTTAGTACCACTAGTAAACAAGGGAACTAAGAGAGGACTTGGTACATCCCCTTGTAACGTAACCTGTTATACCTTAACATACTCCGTTGTACCATGATTGGTTCGTATACAAGTATACGCTCTTCCGTAGAAATTTCCTAAGAATATTCAGTATTATGGAGCTTACACCATGAGTATGCAATTTTTGACATAACAGCTCATGTAGAACTGAGGGAAATGCGCTTTTTAGGTCTACGAATGTAGCGTAGACTGCACTTTTTAGGTATCTCAAATGTATCTGAATTACCGATTGCAGAGTAAAAATGTTATCCAGACAGCCGCAGCCCCTTCTAAAGCCAGATTGAAATTCGAGAATCGCATCACAGGTTTCGGTCTATAGTTATCAGGAACACTGGCATTTTGTGTAGCATCGTCGTAGTCAAGAGCCCCCAAGCGCTTGGCATTTTTTCCGTCTCTATACTTTTGTTATAGAGATTTTCCGAATAGAGTAACCCGTTCTTAGGCAGTCTTTTGAAAAAACTATAGTTTATTAGATGAGAACCTTCTGCTTTTGTAATCTTTGCCCTTCTTTAGACTTTTCTTCAGCTCTGAGAATGTTATAAAGCCATCTAGTACCAACGGGGTGACAAATGATAATGTTAGGTGCAGCCAATTTCTTACGCCTTTTATTGATAATAGACCAAAATAATCATTTCTCTTATTCCGTAAAAGTTTCCAATATCTTTTCTTAGCTTGAAAATACGCCACACGACATATCTCATCGTTATAATTGCCTTGAAAGGATTGGAACGCTACGACCATGCTACTTGTAGCCACGTGACAATCCCCATCAAACCAAGGTTTCCTTCCATCTCAGGCTTTCGCTATAATTGATAAATTTACTTTCATCAACCATTAGCTTTACATCGTTCAAAGTATCATCTTGGCTGTGACGGAACCCATTGTTGCCCATAGATAAGGCCAGTCGCTTATCTCTGTTATTTAAAACAGTCATTCGAGGTCCTTACAGCAAAAAAATTGTCACAGTTTAGAAAAATACTTCCATCTAGTTCACTGAGCGTACCTACTCTACAACGAAAGTCAACTCCTATGATAATGGGTAGCTGCGAATACATGCCATTGACTGAAGACAGCACCACATCGAGATCCTCCAAAAATGTATTTACTTTCGAAAAAGGTGAAATGTAAACTACCCCCGATATGAACTCTGTCAATTTGCGCTGAACCTTGAGTAGAATAATATCTTTAGAAGAGTGAATTAAATGTACGGAATACACTCGAGCGCTCAATGCACCAAAATATCACCTTTCGTCCTGCCTTAGTTTGCATCTTTCTCAGCTGGCGAATGGAATAGCTACATATCCCTAGAGGAACCTGAAGTATGTAAACTCGTTGATTCTAACCAGGTTTCATACATGCATCAGATATCCGAATTGTTAAATGTATTTTCAATATCCTTCAGGTTAGAAAAACCGTGTATGTTCCAGAAGATGATCTTAGAAGGTAAATCAGGAAGCACCTCAACTTGGTAATGAAAGGCAGGAACTCCAAGCTATGTTATCGAATCATTCTCCTGCGATGGTCGATAATCAATAGGGGGTACCAATTTATCTTCTGTCAGGAAAGACTTCATGCTTCTATTGTTCTTATCCTCCGTCAAAAAATCTCGATTCGATGTACGACTTCACTTCTTCATTTTGCTCGCAACTCCCCGTTACTCTGCAACATCACCAGATTTATCCTGGTCCTTGAGCTTTTTACTACCTGTTTTTATTTTTTCCACCTCTCCAGCTGCGATCACATTAGCACCGACGAAGAGTTTGTTTCTTTTAATACTGGCAGAGATTCCGACCGCCTTCAAAGGCTCTTCCTGGATACGCAGTTCGTTCCTCTGCTTCCTTTCTTGCTTCGAACGATCATTCCGAATGACAAAGTTAAGCTTTTTGAATTCCGATTATTTGGTGAAGACCATTTTCACCCATCTTGCCGCAATGAACCTCACAAGGAGCGGACGATTACCTTTTCTTTTTCTTAGTCTGAAAAAATCTGTGATTGCCACCTCAGGTAGATCCAGATTAACACATTGTAATGTTGATATTATTGTAGCGATGATGCCTGTATGATTGTCATCGTCCTTCATTCTGAAGATAAAAAATGTTGTTCCCGCTCCCTCTAAGTTCTGCGTAATCTATTTTCATTTCCATCCGAACAACTCTTTCAGATAAAGCCCCCGTATAAGCTTAAATTTCTTTCAAATTTTTTCAAGATTACCGCACATCGTTGCGTAGCTCAATGTGCGAACTTTTCAGTTCCTCGAGGATCTTGGTCAAGTTTCAATATCAGACTCGCAAATTCGTTTATAAATAAACTACAAGTCAAGGTCTTGTGAAGAAATTTCAATCCGGGTAGCACCATGTCCTGAAAAGGTTGCCTTACACTTATCACGCGTTATAGGGCCACTTGTGTAGTGCCGGTCTCTCGGCTGTTCATGATTGAGTGATTCTGTCTCTCCCCCGAGCCTCGAACAACGGCCCAACAAGCTCGAAAAGGCAGTGCCGTCATGCGTAGTATAGAAGTTGTTTGCTTTGCGACTTGCGACGCACGTATTCACGCACCGGTTCAGAGACTATACATACGGTCCTGAGTGTTTACGTTAGCGTAGTCGGTCGTTGCTTCAAGTCTGGTTCGAACTGGATTTTAATTGATTTTTGTGTAGGACCGCCAACTCCCGATACCGGGCCTATAACGCGTGATGAGTGTATTATATTAAAGGCTTTTTTCGAAGGCACTTTTTAGCCACTTTTTTGAGAAACAGTCACTATAAGTCACTTTCTAAGACGAATCCTCAAGAAATAGTCACTATAAATAAGTTTTTTGAGGTAAGAGCTCATATTGGAGTTGTCAAATCTTTCAGACTCCACCTCATAATTACTAATAATTACACTTTCCTTTTATTAACCTTCTGAAATTCTATTTATTATTCAATTTTAAGTGGTTTCAGTTCATGATTTTCTTTTTTCTAGTTCCTTTCGTAAATTATTGTAGACTACAGATAGGCATTTGGGCAGGGTGTGATCTTGCAAATGAGGGGAAGTGCAGCGTTAAGTGTCACGCTGAAACACTGTCAGGGGAAGTGCGGGCTTCCCCGTCTCTAACTCTCTTTCTCTCCATCCTTCACTCTCCACTGATCGGGAAAAAGTTATTATTTTTTGGAGGAAAAAAAAATGATTTACAATGTAAGAAACAAAATAATGAAGAAGTGTTATCTTTATAGTTTTGATGATTTGCAATGATTAGTTGATAGAAATTATAATTTTTATTGAATAAACTTTTGTTAAATATGAGAGGAATCAATGAAGAATCTGGGAAAGTTTAAATTATTTGTCCAAATACTGATTGTGAACAATCGCCCAGTTTGACATTCTTCCAGTAATAGACGCCCTTTTTGTCTAAAACCGACTACAAATGTCTTGCCCGTGCCTCCTTGATCTCATATTCTTCAAATTGAAAACAACTGTGAAGGAGAATTTCAGTACACAATTTAGTCAATTCTTTTGAGTGATTTTTCAAGTAAGAACAACTTGAACTTCCAGCATATTGAGTAATCATTTTTTTCGGGCGTCTCACGACGGCTCAAGATTTGTTTGTTTGAAATCAGTCACTTTTAGTCACTTTTTAGCTTAAATTAGTCACTTTTTCAAAGTACATTAGGCTCTGGCAGCCCTCCTTATTCTGCTTCAAATCCCTGTTTAAATAGACTACGCATGCGTTCAGAAGCGCATTGAATTGTCCCTAACCTACAAATGAATCAATTTTCATTTTCTGCACATTCCACGCACACTACTGTATCGCGATTCAGTTTTGCATATACTCATGCACCTACATTACTGGAATTTCCGAAATACTTGAAGGAATAATCGCACTCCGGGAAATAAAAACCGTGCGGACTGGAATATGCGAAGCATTGAGAAAATAAGTGATACTGTCATGTAATGGTATCGCAACGTTGCCGAAATGGCGGATTGATGGCTGCGTCAGGCGCGGCGATGATGCTGACGGCTTTCACTGCGCATGTGCCGGAAAGCGCGGGCCTATTTGAATTCAGTCGAAACTATCGATGGAGATGCTGATAAATATTACTAAACTTTTGATTTTTCCAGAAAAGGTTAAATGAAGCGAAAGAAATACTTCACTTGAGTTATATTGTGTTTATTGTAGTTTCAAAAAATAGGAAATTACACTCACATACATAGAAGTTAAATCTTCTAGCACACAATATATGTAGTAATGTGACTTGAAATTACTTGAAATTACTTATTATTTAAAATTTGAACTGATTTTAGATACGTTCAACATCCAGCGAAGGGGTAAACAAACTCATATTAGAAGAGTTTTAAACATTGTTTTTGTTTTTTTTAAACATTTTATAACAATGCAATCTTTATATCTAAAGTTGAATTTTGGTTAATTTCAAATATCTTATAAGGGCCTCAAATACGATATTAGATTGCCCTACACTTTATAATAAGGGCAACTTATCTTTTCAATCTCTCTTTATTATTATTCTCATTTAATAACACAAATGGAAAAAAGTTCTGACTTGAAGTATACTGGTTTTTGGAAAATGCTTGGGTTAGTTCAATGAAACTTAGAATGCTCTAAGCAGTTATTAAAAAAAGGTGCCACATTTGGATTTCTTATAAACAAATGAGTGAATACAAACGGTTTTCTGGGGATTGACAGCGATTCTTCACTTCTTGATTCTCATTGAATTTGAAAAATTTTCAAACAAGGAGTTTTCAGTCAAATAAATGCCAGCTGATAAATAATTTGTTATTTTGGAAGCAATTCTTATGAACAAATATCTATATAAGATATTTTAATTGAATAGATCTAGTTTTTTCTATGAAATCGATCATACATTACTTATGAATGGAACCTAAATATCATATTTGGTCAACAAATAGAAATTCATAATTGTTTGAACAACCTTAAATAACAAATGCACTAGTTGGTTATTTGTGGAGGTACAAACTCCATTCTTTCGACGTAATCAACTGCTAATAACTAACTTGTAAATTTCTGAGAACATTTCGATGACAAAAAACAATTTTAATGTAAATAACTTTTTTTTTGAAAAAATGACAATAATTCATATACGTTTATACATGTTTACAAATAAAATACCCTTTTCTTTCATGGGATTTCAGTGATGGTTTCTTGCTAGGAATAACATTTGATAAAAATAATTGTTCAAACAAAATAGATTTACAAATGCATTTGGCTATTTTTGGAGGTACTTACCTGTTTTTTAGATGTAACTAACTGTAAATAACTGTAAATAACTAATTTTTACAATCTTGAGATCATTTTGATGACAGTGATAATTACGCATATATGGTAATAAATTTTTTTAACGTAATTGATTGATTACACAGAGAAAGAAAAAAGTTTAAACGCTTAAATATAGCCGACCTATGCATTTTTAATTAGGTTTGTTAGAACAGTTGTCAAATGTTATCGATTCATTATATCAAGGAATCATTGATAAATAACTGCTTGTAGTTCCGTTAAGAAAACGGTATTATTTTCAAAAATATGTATATAAAATAATTAAAAAATGTCCCAATACTGAAAAATATCTAAATAATGCATTTGTCAATTAATTTTGTTTAAACAATCATTAAAATTGTTTGCTGCTATCGGAATGTTTTCATAAATGTAGAAGTTAGTTATTTATAGTTAATTAAATCTGAAAAATCGAGTTTGTGTCTTTAAAAATAACCAAATAATGCATTTGTCGATTGAATTCGTTTGAAAAATTATCAAATCTTATCTATTTATAGGTAGAAATTCATTGCTGAATAACTGGCTGTTGATTCCATAATACAAAGAGTATTTTTTTTGTAAATAACTATAATTTTATACAAAATGATGAAAATTTGTTTGAACAATTATTTTTTAAGATAAAATTGTTTACTGTCCTGAAAATATTCTTGAAAATCAGAAATTAAATATTCATAGTCAACTGAATCGAAAAAATCGAGTTTACATTTCCGAAAATAGCAAATAGTGCATTTGATAAGTGAAGTAGTTTAAACAATTATGAATTTTTTCTCGTGATATATTTCACTGAAAAACTCTTTTTGTTTTCAAATTTTCCAAATTTAGTGCGAATAAAGTGAGGAATCGGAGTCGCTGTCAATCCCCACAAAACCACTCAAATTCAATTGATTGTTTATAACAATTTCAAAAAAAAATTCAACATTTGCATCATGCTATTGGACATCTTTTTTGGATAGTTGCTTCAAGTTTTTCTATAATGAATTCAAGAATTTTCCGAAAACCAGTATATCTCAAGAGCCAAAAATTGTTTTTATTTTTGTTATCAAATGAAAAAATAAATTCAAACAAATTTGAAAATAGGTCATGACAGTTTGAAGCGAAGTTGTATCAGCTTTTGTTTAAAAAAAGGGTAAAATCGGATCACAATTGTCTTCTGAAAATCAATTTGTTCACGGACGTTTTTTTGTCTACGGACATTTTTTGTCTACGGCCGTTTTTTGTCCGTGGACGTTTTTTTGTCCACGTACGTTTTTTTTGTCCTACTGTGCGGCGTCCAGTTCAACTGATTCAACATTTGAATCAAATATTTTTTCTCAATTGTCTTTCGGAACATAGTTTATAAATAAAAAAATCTGCCCGCTTCGCGGGCACATTCTCGTCGCGCGCTTCGCTTTTGTAACTCCCTACAGTTGTATAAAAAGCTTGTGAAACTCAAAAGCGAAATGTCGAGTACTTTAATTTGATGAGTGTGAATTT